>JAPDSC010067222.1:0-13496 GCA_026290005.1 Latrodectus geometricus
AGTAGCTGCTTGTAGGAGTAAAAGAAAAGCAGCCATATAGGAATATAGATGAGGTACCATATAGGAAATAACATGAGGTACATTGGATTCAAATATCAGAATAACTACAAAGTATATATTAAATAATGGTTACCCTTATGTATACATTAAATTTGTCAATTCATAAATGGTTTTGTATTTTTGCCTTTTAATTGGATAAGTGGCCAGCCCAATTTATGAGCGTAATTATCTAAACTACAATGACATCTTAACTACTGCTACAAAAATAAATCGACAAGAGAATAAAGAGTTATACTCAGTTTATTGGGCTCTTTATATTTTACATGCAGTGATATTTACAATGATGATAAATTTACAAAGATGACCACTTTTATTCAAAAGGAATCATGTCTTCCAAGAGCAACTCATTGACAGAGATAAAATTCACATCCTTATAATCAACGACTGCAAACTGAAGCATTGAACCATCACTCTGCAAAAGGTTGATTTCTGAAATATCTGGAAGAGGTTCTATACACCTGAGCAAAAAAATTTCAGTGAATTAATTTCAATTTAAAATGATTTCTTAGAAAATTTCATTTGCAAAAGATAAATAAATTACTTAACTGAAAATTCAAATTTTAGAGCTTCTTTCTAATTAAAAACAATGTTTTTAAGAAAGAAACGATTCCTAAAAAATTCAAGCACTTAAAAAAGCATATATTTTATTCTAGAATAACAGAAATATTTGGGAATAAAATATTAGTAATAATCATAATAAAAATTTATATAAAATTGGTAGTAAATCTTTAATCCACACCTTCTAAACAGTTAATAAAGACTTGCAATTGATTTTAATTATTAATGTATCTTTTAACTCTCATATGCACACAACACAATTTTTGAGGCTTAAACATAAAAGTACATTACTTACATTTTAAATTAAAAAAATATTGGCTATAACAGCAAACAGACGTTAATTGTCTCTTGCTCCTATGTTGTATATTTTCAAATATTGTGTACGAAAAAAAACAATGGTTTTTTTAATTTTGTTAGACACTAAAAATAATCTTTGTAAATGAAGGATCATTTAAACAGAACCTTAAGTTTAAAAGTAGGTTCTAAACCATTAAAATACCAGTACATAAAATGAGAATCAAACTATTGATAGAATGTCGATTCTTGAAAATTTAAATTAGCAAATAAATCAGACAATTGATTTACTAATCATTCTAATAAGCAGTTGTATTCCAATAATTACTAAACCTTTCACAACAGGGAGAGAAAATACAGGGCAAACAGTGCCTTTCACAAGTATTAGTATTGAGTCAGGTTTTTTTTTTTTTTTTTTTTTTTTTTTTGCCATTAAGCCTTAATCTATGAAATATTGCTTAATATTGTTCTGTGTAAGTATATAAATGCCAAGTGTATTATATTATTTATTTATTTATATTTTCTCTTGAAACACAATTTTTACAGATTTCATTTTCAGCATTTACTTAGCATCTAATGATTTATAAAATATACATTTTAAAACTAAATACATAAATTAAAATTATTTTTTAGCACAAAAATTTTGAAGAAACAGGAATCTACACACAATTATTACAAGTGTACATGTTACAATTCATACACTAACAACTCATTTTTCAAATTGTAGGATTTTTATGAAATGTGCGCAAAGGATAGTAGTCTTCCCCCCCCCCCTTCTTCTTTTAAGGAATTCCTTATGAAAACATTATTATGAACAAAGCGTTGGCAAATAACTTTTAATTAATTAGATGATTTCATGAATCAGAATCAGTATTTGAAAATATTTAGTATCATTCAAGTTTAATTTAACTTTCTTAGTACACAAAATTTCTACATTGTAATAATTAAGAAAGATAATAATTTCACATTTAAAAGATCTAATTAACTATTAAAACTGAACTCTAAATACAATATCCAACTTTAGAAGAAGAAAAAATATTTACTATATTAAAATATCACAAATTCATTTGAAAATGTGTCATAAAACAAGTCATCAAGAAACATTCTTTTCCCTTTTCATTTATAAAATCAAAAACAATGTGCACGTTTATTATAAAACCATCAGTTATGTCCATCATATTAAGTAGTAAGTTAAATTTGTATGTATTTCCAATCAAATGGATATACAATGTCATCTTACAACAAAAATTATTTAGCATAATACACAACAAACATGAGATGGCTGGGGGAAATGAGAAATAGCTATGACACACAAGCGTGTCATCCAGGAGCTGAGAGCTATCATGCAGGCACATATAACAGTTGGCACAAAAAGCTAATATACTATGATAAGGCAATAACTCCAAGTAAAAAAAAAAAAAAAAAAAGGTGCTTTTTAGAGTATAGGATCCCAGCTACAGTTGAACAGAGAGTGATGGATGTTTTCTTAGCTGGCCACACAATTATATGATCTGACATAGATGAAACATCCTTCAAGTGGGAAATTTACACAGTTGATTCTAAGCTGTCTTACAATGACCATTAGGGTATCCGCTATGTGGTGACAGGCAGAATTAAAAAAAAAAAGAAAAAAAAGCAATTTTAATTTTTAGCACATTGTAATGACAAGGTGCACGAATAAGATTTATTTACCAAATATAATGTTTCAAATAGTAAAAGACAATATAATACCACAAAAAGAAATTACAAGAATCTTATTTTACAAATATTTGAAAAATATTTCATATTTAGGCGATTAGTTGAAAACTTTTGGTGTACATCTGAAAAACTTACATGTTATTAAATATTCTCCTTAAAATAATAAGCAAATCTAGTTTCAAAATTTTACATGAAAAAGGTCTTTCCCAAGTGAATCTAATCAAAAAAGAAATCAGAAAATAGAATGGAAGTCGAGGTCTGAAAAGTTAGTAAATGAGTGACAATTAATAAGTTAGGATAATTTCGTTAGGAACTTACCATACCTCAGCTCTTTATGCTCTTATATTCAAAGCACTGAACCTACACCACATAATCTGATTTGTAAAATAGGTTGATCATTAAAACCAAAACCCTTTACTCAGACAGATTGGACATTGACAGAGAGGAAGATTGTAGCACACTTCTTTTAACATCCAATGAGCGCCCTCTATTGTTCTGCAGAGGAACTCTTCAGTGAGGGTCAAGGCTTCATGAACTATGGCTGCTAATGGCACACCTTTCTGTATGTAGTTGTAATATTTGTTTTAATGCTTACCTATGCTGTGGGTAGGTTAAAATTAAAAATATTTCTATAATGAACCTTTCGATACTTTAATTCTAAATTATTTAGCTAGTTCCCCTAACAGTTCCACATTAAAAATGCATAAGAGTTTAAAACTAAACTACAGACAGAGCTTTAACATAAGCAACCAGCCAGATATCAACCAAATAGCATTTTTTGTATTCATGTCTAAAAAATTTCAATAATAAATATAAATTAAATGTAATAAAAACATATTGAACATTGTAAGAACTTGATATTGTTAGAAATTTCATAACAATAAACTATGTAAATAATAATTAAATGTCAGTGGTTAAATTAAGTTTGTTTTGATGGGATTCCACAGTGTACTGTTGGCATAAAAGTCTTTTCTTTAACAGAAAAATAAAACACTTACTGCTTGATAACAATCTTATACTTAGGAACTCCTGGAGAAGATTTCTTGAACTTAGAATTAGGCAAATAAACATCAAATGATACTACAAGGCTGGACACTGGAGGTGATTCCCTGTGACAAAATAAACGCATTAAATTCTTTCTCACACAAAGCGCAGTCATTTAATATAGATTCTTTAGCAAATACATAAAATAATAAATTTATTCCAGTGAAAAAATAATTTTTAAACAAGTGTAAAAAAATAAATACATTCAAATCAAAAATAAATTTTGATATAACTGACACAGCTTAGCTTAAATCACAGATACAATTGCAATAATGACTTTTTTGTAAAATAGTAGTTTCAGGACCTCCTACTTTAGTATGATATATATATATTACATTTTATAGAAATTCAAACAAATTTTATTTACTAAAAATATCTTCATTGATATCAAAAAGTTTTCAAAAAATAGAAATTAATTTTACTTATAGTAGTAATTTAACATAATCACTTTTCTGTATTATATGTAATGCACATACAATACCAGATTAAATAGATTAACTTCATTTATGCAAAGAGATAATATTCCTAACATTGCATTTATAAAAATATTGGCTCGCTATTGGAAACAAATTTGTCTCCAGAATAATACCATTACATAGTTGCTTGAAATATACATTTTCAAATAATTGCAGAGATTCTTTTTACATATTTAATTGACAAACATATAAAAAGAAAAAAAATTGAATTGTTTCCTAATTCATATTATAGATCCATAATGTTACCCGCTTTAAAATTCTTATAAAAAATATTATTTCATTTAATGAATTATAAAAAAAATAATAAAGAAAAACTAAAAATATATGCTAAAAATTATTATAAACAAGCAAAAATATTATGTTATTTTGAAATCATGACTTCATTTTTTGATGAAATGGAAATGCTCCTTTAAGATCTCACCAAAATAAAAGTTCAAAAATAGCATCAGAGCAGTATATAGTAAAGTTAAAATTTCATATAAACAAAGATATAAAACTAAAAAGGATTGACAATTGATAAATTCATTAAAACACTTTTTCAATGGAAATATTTATCCTTGAAATATGAATCTTCATATAGTAATGAAGTTTTTTTAACAAATAAAATTTTAAACATTTGGGCATTTGGAGCAATATATATTTATATATATTAACTGGGGTGGCCAAACTTTTGGGATCCGGGATCTACTCCACATTTAAAAAATCAAAGGCGTTCTACCAATGGCAGAGCTAAATTAACATAACATGCATATTAATTTTTGGTAACAAGAAAAAATGGTAAATTATGTAATTTTTCTATAGAAAACTTAATATTAATAATTACAAAATAAAAATTTACTGACGAAAATAATCAAAGTATTCATATATCAAAAACTGACCATACTATTCACTTCGTTTAGTTGAAATTTGGCACAGTATATCTGTGACATGTTTGTCATATTGTGGCTGGTACAAGCTTTTTGCAATGCATAAACATGAAATTAAATGTTCATCTGTTAAATGAGACCAATGTTTTTGATTTTTGTTCATGCTTCAAAAACCAGATTCGCAAAGATACATCGATCCAAAGAATGATTTCAAATACAAAATCGACTTGTAAATATTTGGAAACGTTTCCTCAGAAATTAATTTCCAAAAATCAGTATCGCTAAATATGCTCTGGATTTAAGAAATCTATCGCATCTTAATTTAATAATTTCTTCCTCGACCATGACTGAATTGATATCTATTAAATGTCCTATTTTTTCATATACTCCATCAATGTTGACATTTTCATTAAATAGGAAATATCATAAACTTGAATATTTCATTCAACGTAATTAAGTTAGTGAATCTTCTTTCAAATTCTTCAAACAAAACAAGTCAGTGTTAAGCGAAATCTTCGAAGTCTTGGTTTGGATTATGGATGCACTCTTCCTCCATGTTTTGGAAGTTTCTCAATTCATGTTTTCTTAATTAATATGCATACTTTTCTATAGTTTCTCTGAAAGCTTTAATCGCGCTCATCATGTCCGTTTTAAATCGTAAACTTTTAATCGTAAATCTTTGCACAGTTTATTTTAGGTTTTAAAGCATAGACTGTAGTAAATTTTTATTTTAAATAATTCATTGATTTTATGTCATAAGTCATAAATTAAATTGTTAATATCCAAGGTCATTATCGGGATGGTCGCATGGACTACTTAAAATGTTTTCGCGGTCTACCAGTCGACCGCGGTCGACGTCTTGGTCAACCCTGTGTTATAAGATTAAGATCTATTTTCTTCCCTCTCTCTTTCTTACATCATTAGATCTCTTAACTGCAAAGTTGAACTAAAGAGAAGAAATACCAGTTTTATCATTAATAAAAAACAATCATAATTAATATTACAAAATCAATCATCTACTCTTGTAAGGAAAATTTTCAATATTTAAATTTTTGTAAGGGAACAATGTTATATAAGAAACTGACTATGTCTAAATAAGAGGTATTTAACTAAATTGTTAATCGCAGAATATTTCTTACATTAAAAAATATACATTACATGATATATAAATATGATTAATAATATAAACTCACAAATAGATTAAGTTAGTATTTCAAAAAATGACAAAAACTTACTTTTTTTTATTTTCAACTGGTTCTGAGGATGGCTTACATTTAAGTGATTCCAAAACCTTCTCTATAGAAAGAAAACATATTAAACAAAATTCTACCAATAATATACGAAAAATACAATGATTAATAAATGTAACATACATTAATGAGCAAATTAACACATTCGCTGCCACGTCAGCATAGCGCTACCTCCCATGCCGGTGACGCTCTGGGACGACAATCGAGTATGATAAGTAAACTGCTTTAGTTTTAGTTCGGATTTGGAGGTTGAACGATGAGGTTTTTGTGGCACGTTAGTGAAGCATTATTTTTTAATTATTATTAGAAAATAAAAGGTTTTTCTTTTTTTCTGGCTTTACTATTAAAATATTAGGAATGTTTTTTTATCATTAAAACACATTTTTTAAATTCGGCTTCTGAGGATGGATATATAAATTTTGGTGGCAGCGAATGTGTTAATGAAACCATCTTCATCACATAATCAGCCCACTCTCAAAACACATATTCCTACGTTTTCAAAAACTTTATTTTTAAAGAAAAATTTTGAAAATATTTAAATTTTTCTTTAAAAAAAAAGGGGGGGAATGGATTGATATAAAATATTTAAACATTTGAAAATGATTAATGAAAATGTTTTATATATATATATATTATAAATTAGCTCTCAATTCTTAGAGTCTTTGATCAGATTTATACTATATCCCTTTTCTCCATTCATATTACAATGAAAATCACTCTTTAATGAATAGATACTAACATAACATAGCATTAGTTGTCATGCATTACTATGGGTATAATTTTTAGAACATACATAATTTTTATGCAGAATTTGGACATTATTGATATTATTCTATACAATGAATACTTCTATGTTATTGATGGTAAAGTTCTGAGAATATTTACCAATTCTGACACTACTTCAATGTCATGTTGATCTGCTATTGCGACATGACTTTCATCTACCTTGATCACAAAAATATGCAAAATGAAAACTAATGAGAAATTCAATTCCATAGGTAAATTGATGCAAGTCTATTTATAACTTTATCAGTATAAATTTATAAAATAACTGAATGTAATACAATAACTAAATGTAAAACAAACAAATATGCTTAAATCGACATCATATGAATTAAGTAATATATGTATATAATTACTTCATTTGCAAAAATACTCAACTGGTATCATGAAATAAAAATATTTTTTAAAAATTTTAAAAAAGTTTTTGTAAGAGCTGAAAAATTTTCAAAATAAATACAAGCAAAAAGCTGTAAAAAATAGAATTGTTCAAATAGAATTATTCAGCTATTTCATTTCAAATCTTTCACCTTTTAAATAGTAATTACCTCTTTTTCAACTAACACTGCAGTAAAATACAGCAATGTTATTTTAATATTATTTCTTAGAATATACGAATGAATATATGTTCTAAGAAATAATATTTGAATAAAAGTCTTGAATTTTAGTCTAGAAATATTAGTCTTGAATTTTAAATATTTAAATTAATTAATATGGTGTATTCTGAAAAATTGAAATAAAAAATACTAAATATTTCCTTCTCAACTAAATTACACATTCAATAATAGCATTAAATATAGAAGAACAATTAATTTAAAATATAATTTTAATAGAGAACCATGAAATTCCATCATCAATTATGTCTATAGGTTAATAACTATTATTAACAAATAATAAAACTGAAAAAGCATTTACTGAAAGTGAATGCATGTAGAAAATAATATTAACAGCTGTTTTCAAAACATAATATCAAGATGGAAATATTCAGAACACAGCAATTAATGAAAATCCTTTGAAGCAAAAATTAAAACATTTCTAACAGAACTTTATTAATTCTTGAACACTGAAGCAATGACAATGAGTGAATCAGGCATTCCAGATATTGTGGAGACAAACATTTGGTAAGAAAGAACTTTAATGTCAAATTAGACTTTTAAGAGGTGTAGCAACACAGAAGAAGGAAAAAATACCACACTGGACAACAGAATGGGAGAAAAATTCTAAATATTCAAACTCTGTAAATGGTTTAGTTTCATTTGAATAACTCAACTTACGAAGTTTCATTTGTTGAAAGGGAAATTGAATCAGTTCCAAGGAGGATTTGTACAGTAGAAGAAATGAACATGTTTATCAGTTGAAGAGAAAAAGAAAATTTTGACAAAAACTATGGAACTTCAAAAAGTTATAAATGGTTATCCAACTGTCTTTGTCTTGGTATGAAGCTGAATATAAGATTTCAAAACATCAGATAGTTGGCTTTAAAAATTTATAACCAGATTGAGAATATTAGAAAATTGTGTGGAATTGCGAATAAAATTTTGGAATTGAATGGAAAGGAGTATTGAAATTGCTACTTTCTGAACATGACCCAAAAATGTTTCCAATGCAAATGAGACAAGTTTACCTTTTAAGATCTTACCCGAAAGAACACTTAGTTTTATAGGTCATAAATGTGACGTGGTTAAAAATATGATACAAAGAATTACAATGTTGCTTGCAGTCAACTTGAATGGTACAGAAAAATTGCTTCTTTTTATAGGAAAATATTTAATCTTACAAAAATGTACAAAAACTATCAACTGCGTATCATGCTAACATTAAGGCTTGGATAACTGGAAACATTTATAAAAATTGACATAGAAACTTAAATTGACATTTTTTAAATAGAAAATCATAAAAACCTTCTAATTGAGGATAACTTCTCTTATTAAAGTCTCAAACTTGAATCAATTCCTGTAGAGTTTGTTCCAACTAATGCAACTTCTGTATTACATCCCATGGATTAGGACATAATTAATAGCTTCAAGAGCAAATATTATAGGATACTTTTGCAAAGGGTAACTATGCGCTCGAGTTTGAACAGCTTTGTGAAACTGATCTTCCAGGAGTGATGCATTTGTAAATAATTGCATGCAATGATTTTGAAGGAAAGATCATGAGCATTTCAATATTAAGCTTGACTAAAGAACCAACTGTATCTAAAGAAAGCCAAGGTAATTTGACTGATGACTTCAGCAACGATGAATCACTCATGAATGAACTGCAGCAGAGAACTCCTTTGCTGTCTGAAATTTCTTTTGAGGATTTTTGAATAGACTCACATGCAATATGCGTAGAAGAAATATCAAATAATAAAATTATTGGGAATATAATGAATAAAAATGAAAAAAAAAAAAAAAGCTTTTAGACATCAAACAATAAGAAAATGTGTAGTGAAAAGATCACCTGTAAAAAAAAGCAACTGAATGGTTAACAGGACTAAAATATCTTTTATGGGGAAAAAACAGAGAAGCTTTTATACTTTGCAAGAAAAAAAAGTAGTTTTTAAAGAGAAAAATGTAAATGATTGCCTAACTTTTCATCAATAAAGTGAAAGTATTGTTTTTAAATATGAATTTTATTTTGAATTATGAATTATTTTTTCTAATAGTATTTTATTTATAAAGAAAAAGTTATTTGATAAAAAATAAGATATTTATATCTAATGCATTCTTTTTTATTTTACAAACTGTCTTATTGGTCATTACAAGCTCTTACAAACAAACATAAATTCTTAGTTTCAAAAACAATTCTTTTTTTTAACTTACTAATAAATACTTATCTACTTTTTTCTAGATATATATTAACTAAGTGACTGATGATTGTTAATGTACTATTCCATTTATTTAGTTTACATATAAGATCAGTAATAAATAGTATATATTATCAATAGAAACAGCAATTTAACTTTTTATTGAAAGTAACACAATGACAAGGTAATGATGGCAGTAGTCGCTTATTTTGTACAGAAAAGGAAAAAAAGTGCATGAGTAACATACATTTTTTATTATAATTATAAATAATTTACTTCATGCTGAATAAGTAAGGTTTAAGCTTATCAGAAATAATTAATGCTGCATGAATACATCATTTGAATGCATTCATATGGAAAAATCAAAGTGAGAAATCTATCCGTTATTTCTATTGCCAGAATAATTTTACTCCTGTAGAAATAAACAAACCCCCAAATAAACAAATAAAACTCCCACCAAATAAACAAATAAAAAATAAACAAAATTTTTAAAAAATGCACCATGCAAAAACAAAGCCTATTAATCACTGAGTAGTAACATTTGTATCTGATTTATTTTAAAAATGTGCTTGCATGGAGTCACACTAGAAATACTTTTATCAAATAATGTAAATAGTGACTAATAATTAACTTACAATAAGAAATTGATTTATAAAGATTATGAACAATAATTTCATTAGCACATATGAAATAATAGTCACACTATTGACTTCATTTTTATGACAATGCAATATAAGATCTTGAAAGCTACTGTATAAAAGTAAAAATAATAATTTAATTCTTCATTTACATATTTGCTTGCTGATATGTGAATATAAAAATCAAATGAAATATGTATGTAATTGAATAGAAATCTATTCCAACTATTCCATTGCTTTGTAATATTAATTAATCTCACATTTATAATACGAGCATCATAAAATCAAGAGTCAAATTTTCTATGTTTAAATTAATTTTCTCATTATGTTAACAAATGCAAATGCAAGAGACATAAAATATGCAACCCAAAATAATTAGTCGAGTTTTGTCATGCAATAAAGTGCAATTTTTGTTTTTATGTTTGTACATCTCTACTGCAATATCCCAGTTTTTCCTATGATCAATTGTACATTGAGTGTTTATGCATGGAATTTAGACAAAATTTAAGCATTTATACTTCACATGATATTTAACGTAGTCTTCCCAGAGGGCTTAAGGAAAATCAATTTTAACCCATTCGTGGGAAGATTTTCACCTACAAGATCTTACAAAATATGCCTGTGGGAAGCGCAATTTCTATTATAATATATTGACAATGCTATTTAAACAGTGGGAACACAATTTTCTGCTTTACTTTTGTGCTGGCATCTAGTGTTCAATAGACTAAATGGAATTGGCGGCAATTTTTGTTTTGAATGTTTGAAAGCTTTATATGAGATTTGTCCAACTACATCTGTTTTGATGTGACATTTGTATTGCTCAACAATTCTGCTGCAAACGTGAGTAAAACACAGTTTTTATCGTAATAACAGTTTCTTATTTCGTACATTTTGTGCCAGTAGCTATCTAATATTGGATAATAAATAATAGGTGAAATGTGAAAATGCTATCATATAAAAGCCAAGTGCAATTTGTATACCATTGAAAAATTAGAATATTTAGATTGTAAATATTTGGTTTTGATAACAAAATAGTTTCTATTATAACTATATTTACATATTTGTTGCATTTTTGCACAATTTATGACAGTAGCTACCTAATTTGAATAATAAATACTAATTCACAAGTAAAATAAATTGAACAATCGTAATAAAAAATAACCCCCTCCCCCCCATAATTTTCAGGTGAGTAAGAAAAAGTTTTTGTCCACATCAGCTGCTTTGGATATGCTGTTTAGCCTTCTTAGTGACCCAGATGATTCTGAAGTAGAAGCAGATGATCCATTTTCAGAATTATAATCACTAGAAAATTTAGATAAACCTAGCACAAGTTCTGGAAGTAATTGTGTGACAACTGAGGGACTGTCCTCTGTTGATGGAGTATTGCTGATTGAACTTAATGTCAACATTTCTTCTGAAAGCGATGATTAAATGAATAAAGAATGGAGCAACATAGTTTGTTTGACAATATTGCCTCTTTTTTCAATAATGAGAAAAATCTGAAAATATCATTCAATTTAATTGACAAGGAAAAGAATAATTTTGGAACAATTTTCACTGAAGAAATTTTACAGAATATTGTTGACGAAACAAATTCATATGCAAATCAACCTAAGAAAAATAAGAGATTGGGTCTTAATACAAAAGAAATTATTTTGAAAGAGAACACATCAGAAGAATTGAAAGCAAGGGAAGGTATGGATATATTCATGGGTACATATAAAAAAAATTGCCTGAACTAAAAAACTACTGGAGTACAGACCCTATTCTAAATGTTCAATAAACTAGAGTAATGACTGCAAAAAAGTTTTAAAAAAAAAAAGACTTTACCTGTAAATGATAAAAGCACAATTCCACCACATGGACAACCTGTTCATGATAAACTTCACAAGGTCAGACCAATCCTCCCACAACTCAATGATTTCATATGTAAAGTCTATAAACCTTCATCAACTTTATTAATAGATGAATTCATGATAGCTTTTAAAGGGAGAACCTCACTGAAGCAATATATGCAAATTAAGCCTACGAAAAGAGGGTACAAGATTTGGTGTTAAGCAGACTCTAAGACTGGATAAATATATCCAGAATTTGAAATTTATTGTGGGAAGGAAACGTCTGATAATAAGGCTAAAAAATTAAATTTAGGGGAAACAGTAGTTATTAAACCAACAGAGGAAGTGAAATACACAGGTCGCCTTACAGCCCACATAACTATTTCACATAATTTAGGTTTGCAAAAAATCTACTTGCAAGTGGTCTATTTTATGTAAGGAATGTGAGACCGCAAAGGAAGGATCTATCCAAATGCTGAAAAATAATGACAAAAAAAGGAGAGGGTCAATACTCCTAACTAAGAAAGGTTAGCTACAAGTGGATATACAATAAGGCTGTTACCTTGTTGACCATTGCACAAAATCCAGCATTTATGACATCTGTATATCAAACAAAAAAAGATGGTACTAAAGCAGAAGTACCTTGACCAAAAGCTGTTACAGTATATAACAATGCTGATCACTTCAATCAAAGAAAAGAGAGATACCAAATAGGAAGAAGATCAGTGAAATCAGTAAAATGGTGGAATTGTAAACAATTTCATACTGTGGTAAGTGAAAAGAAATAGAAATTTAGACTAGCTAACATTCCATAGAGCATTAGTTTGTCAGCTAATAGATGTATATTTCTCAAGAAAAAGGAAAAGACATCCTGCTAGCTTCCAAACAAAGAAGTGTGCAGTTAAGGGTGATGTGTGCTTAGCCAGTGTGGGAAATCATATGCCAAAGATGGTTTCCAACTATAAACGATGTAGCACAAAAGGGAAAGAAAAGAGGACCCGCTGCACCTGTGCATTGGAACATGCTTCTCATTTTTTCATTGCAAATAATCATCAAAATTTAATTTTCTTTATGACTATAAATGGTTCCATGGGAAGGATACTTCCCACACCTGAAACTTAAATTAAAAAAAAAAAAAATTTGGCAAAATAAAATGTGTTTCCTTAAAAACTATTGCTTTATTGTAAATAAAACATAAAAAACTGG
>JAPDSC010067233.1:0-12950 GCA_026290005.1 Latrodectus geometricus
ATATATATATATATATATATATATATATATATATATATATATATATAAGCTATCATAAACTTACAGAAATAGCTGTTACATATTTAATTATGCAGAGCTTAATTTTGAAATAAACAACTTCAGAATTTTAAAAAGAAAAGAGAAAATAGTATCTTTCTGTAAACGTTTTATAAGAACTTTTATAATTTAACAATTTCTTTCTATTCATTTTAGCAAAATGGAAATCAATAGTTAATATCTTTGTATAAAAATAGTTTGTCCAAGAAATTAGTATTTGTATTTACTTAATAAATAAAAATACTAATTATCAGACAAACTATTTTTAGTAAAATCCCTTATCAGAAATATAAAAGAAACAATGGATGGAATATTTCCTTAATGACTGTTTTCTAAAAGAATTTCTATCGTTTATAAAAATAGATAGTTTGAAAAAGATTCTTATTCATTGTTTAATTCTTAAAATATCCTTAATTGGTGTCTATAAAAGAAAATTCATGTTTTATTATGTTAAGTGATTAGTAACCTTAAAAAATATAAATCTAATAGATATATGTGCTCTTCAGTTGATATGTATCTTTATGTTATGTTTAATGTATAGCTTGAGCTTTGCGAAATATTTAATGTTATTCAAATGAAAAGAATTCTATACTTAAATAAATGTTTTGCGTAAAATTCATTAAAATTTCAAAGACCAGTTTTGTATAACATTTTTGAAATATTTAAAGCAAGTAATTTCATAGAAATGTATATAAAATTCTAGAGTTAAGAAGTTATCATAAAATGTACGTTTGTTTGTCTGTAAGATTATGAACATAATCAACATAAACACTAAGTGTAAGCTTTTTCTACCATTTTGTTTTGAAAGTCGCAAATTTACATGTATTCGAAGTACATTTCCGAGAGTTTATAAATGACAATTTTTTTATGATAATTTTAATATTCACAATAATTAGGAAATTTCCCTTTTATATCCAAAACAAGATTCATATATTAGTAAAACATCTTTTCACGAGTGGTTTAGAAACAGATATTAAATTCGCAAATTAAGTAGATTCATTGTTTCATCCATTTAATAGAAAGTATTTATATTCGTAACATTGTGATTGTTTACTTTTCACTCTAAGTAATTAAAAAAGTATAATTTTTAAAAAAATTTTTTTAAATTTTTAGTACATCTCTATAGTGAATATCACTATATAATGGATTAAAGTATTAGATAAAAGCTACATTTTTGTGTTTGTACATATTTTAATATTTCTTTTAATATATTATACATATTATATAAGTTCAAGAGATAGCATTATTTTAGAGATGTTTTCTAAAAACATCATCTTTTAATTCAAAGAATATTAATTATTTGATGTACATAGGTTGGTTTCTTATTGCATGAAATATTAAATTATTCATATTTAAAAATATTATTTCTATAAACATCAAAACACAAAAATATGTTTCATTATTTTAGCCTTAAATCTAACACAATTAAATTCCCTTAGTAACAGAGATTACTAAAAACTGCTAAAGTATATTATCGGCATAAAAAATTCCTATTAAAATGTCTTGTATATTAAAAGTATTCTGAATGCAATACGAAAAAATATTTTTAAGACCGGGAGAGTTTATATGCGTTGCCTATTTACCTGTGTTACTTAAATTTCTATCCATGTGAACTCTAAAAAGTAAAGTTTTCATAAAATTTTATTTTTAGATACTTTGGAGTAAATTTTGGATGCTTTTATTTTCAAAGAACAGAATTTTAATATCAATTTTATGTTTTACAAAGTAGCAAATTTACTTCAAAGTTTTAAAGAAAAAAGAAATTTTCTTTTCATTACTTGAAGTCATAAAAATGCATAATATTTAATCAAATTTCTCCTATTTTGCTACTTTTGAGACGGTTATTAAATAAAATAGTTTTAACACTCCTAAAATAAGTATTTTAGTTTGTATATATATATATATATATATATATAAACAAAAAATAAATATATAGTTTTTAATAAAAATTTTGTAAATACTCAAATAAAAAATTCAATTCACTATAATAAATATGCAAATGTGTTATTTTAATTTTGCTTTACAATAAGCATTCTTAATGACCATTTGACTTTTTATTCATAGTTAAAATAATTTAATTTTTTTTTATATGAGCCACTAAAGACTTAAATTAAAATCTTTATTATATAGAAAACAATTATTTTCCAAGAAATGGTATATATATTACAGTTTGTTGTACTGCTTTTATGAAAAACAAGTTTATATATATATATATATATATATATATATATATATATATATATATATAAATTTCCTTACATTTATATTAAAAATATTACTATTTATATACCAGGGATGGCCAAGACGTTAACCGCAGTCGACTGGTAGACCGCGAAGACATTTTAAGTAGTTCACACGATTATCCCGATAATTACCTCGGATATTAACGATTTAATTTGACTTATGACATAGAATCAATGAATTACTTAAAATAAAAATTTACTACAGTCTACGCTTTAAAATTCAAAACAAACTGTGCAAAGATTTACGATTTATGATAAAAGTTTTACGATTTATATAAAATCTAAAACGGTCATGATGAGTGTAATTAAAACATTGAAAAAAACTATAAAAAGCTATGCATCTCAATTAAAAAAACATGAATTGAGAAACCTCAAAAACATGGAGGAAGAGTGCATCCATAATCCAAACAGAGACTTTAATTAGGTTGATACTCAATTTTATGATATTTCCATTTAATGAAAATGTCAACATTGATGGAGTATTTGAAAAAAAAATAGGACATTTAATAGATATCACATCAGAAAGGGTCGAGGAAGAAATTATTAAATTAAGATGCGATATATTTCTTAAGTCTAGAGCTTATTTAGCGGTACTGATTTTTGGGAATTAATTTCTGAGGAAACGTTTCCAAATATTTACAAAAAAGAATTTTGTATTTGAAATCATACTTTAGATCGAGGTATCTTTGAGTATCTGCTTTTTCAACCCTGAACAAAAAACATTTAATTCCGTGTTTATGCATTGCAATAAGGTCGTACCAACCAGAATATTTTAAACTTGTCCCAGATATACAGTGGCAAATTTCAACTAAACGAAGTGAATAGGATGATCAGTTTTCGATGTATGAATACTTTGATTATTTTCGTCAGTAAATTTTCAAATTGATTGTAATTGTTTTTGGAAATAAATACGTGCGTTAATTTTGCTCTGAGATTGGTAAACCACCTTAGATTTTTTAAATGTGGAGTAGACCCCGGATCCCAAAAGTTTGGCCACCCCTGTTATATACAGATCGCCGAGTATAAAGAAAATTATTTCATTTTTATTTGTATTCCCCATGTATTTTTGAGTGTTAGTGAAAAATTGGAACTTATATAGCTATTTTAGGCTATAGTTTTCTTTTTTGGATATACATTACAAATGTTTGCTATTTGATGCATTAGATATAAAGGCTTTTAAATATTAAATCTAAGGAGCAAAATAAATGATAACAATGGTTAACAATTTTTCTTGGTTTGATAATATTTTATAAACTTATAAAATAAATTAATTCTAAACAAGTATGAAATCCAATAAATAATTCAAGTTTCTCGAATTTTATGCCGAATCTCAAATCATACAAAACATTTAATGAAAATATTTATCAATGTGCAGCAGGGCTAAATTTTCATACTCATGCTTAAGAAAATCTTACAAACGATAATTAAATTTCATGCGTTGCGACTACGAACATCTTTCATCCTGTACGATTCGCAAGCAATTTAGAGGCTGATTTATATCTAATGCTCATGCCTGCTAATTTATTAGAAGGATTATCCCGTTTGGATCGAGTCTATTTATCAGTAATGTATGATTGTGCAGAAAGAGAATTCATCCTATGTATAAGAAGTACAATAGAATCAACAATCATGTTTATGTTTTACATGTTTTGTGCTTACTTATTTATTGCATAAGAATAATTTACCATATATATCTATTCATTGATATAGATATTTCTATAATTTTTTGAAGTAAGATAAATACAAATTGTTTAATTAAGCATTATTTAACAATTAATAATATATATACTAATTATTACTTAGATTATAACTTAATTTGTTTTGCGATATTACTTATACTCATTTATCAGAAAGTACTTAATAACTGCTATATAACATAGGTATAAAGTTGATAATAAAGCAATATTAACGGAACTATGAATCGCGAACAAAATGAAAAATGAGACTCAAGTCAAAACCCGCTGTTGGTCTAATCAAGATATAATTAAGATCATTCCATTTCTCTTTTATTTTCTTCGATCCCAAAAATGTGCTTTTGATCCATTTCATTGTTTCAGTGTTTTAGGTCCAGTTGTTTGATCAAATGCCGAAGTCAAAGTTCAGGAAAAGATCAACCAGATTCTAAGAACTAAGAGACAATTATAAATCAAGTTAACATTTTTTATCGTTTTAATATTTTCTGGTTGAAATCTGAAGTTTATATAATGGTTTGTTTAGTACTGTTAATTCAATTCAAAATTAATCTTTTCTTTAGAAATATATTTCTTATGAAAAAGTTAATATAAGATGAATGAAATGCTTATGTAAATTATATAAGAGAACATAACTATTTAAAATTATATACATAACAGCAGTTTTTGTATTTTAAAATCGCATGTATATCCACAATAAAAAGATAAAATTAGGAAAAATTAAGTAGTATATTAAATAAAGCACATAACAAATTAAGAAGTCTATTAAATAGTATACTAAAATATACAATATACTTGCTTCTGGCATTCTTTAACCCAATTTTGTAAGTTAGTCTTAGTGTGCTGATATTGATAATTTTTTACTGCGTGGTTTTGATGTTTTCGTTTTTTACTTTAAATCCGTATACATTGCTTTAATATACTGCTTAATATTTTAATAAAATATATTTGTCACCTCTCCTAATTTTATATTGTATATTATGTATACTAATTATTGAATATACACAATATACAATAAAATCACATGAAAGTCCATTAAATCAATAAAATGGAATACTGACAGATAAACGTTTTGTAATCTAACCAGGTAAAAAAAAAGAAGCTTAGCGTGCTAATATATATAAGATACAATTTGAAGATTAGTTACATAAGTAAGACAAAATTCGGTAAATCAATGACAAGAATAAGATAAATTATATTTTCTGTAATTTCGGACACCCTTGAGCAAGTAAGTACATTAACCCATTTGCCACAACAAGGCCGGAAACAGCTACTCATTTTATCGATACCTGGTGGGCACCTGTGAACCAAGTCACGGAGGTACGAGTAGCATCTCCCACGCCTCACTACCACAAACCCGTTGTTTATAGGGCAGGCCACATTCATCCCTCATCTGAGGAAAGGACAAGAAACAGACACAGAGAGAGAAAGTACACCCATGCCTGAGCCGGGAATCAAACCCAGGTCCTCCCCAACCGCAGTCAGTTACGCTAACACTAGACAGGTTGGGCGGCAGAATAAGATAAAACAAAGAGTAGGAAAAATGATTTGGGACCACGTCATTGTGTCAATAGGGAGATGGTCAGTTATGAAAATTAAACATTCTTTTCTGAAATACAAGATCTTGTATTTCAGAAAAGAAATAATCAATTCCTTCGAAGGACATATATCTAAAGATTTTTGCGCAATTACACAAAAGAATGTTTGTAATAAACGAAGAATACAAACAATTATTTATATAAAAAAATAACAATATATCAAAACAATGTACATAAATTCAAAGATGAAATAAGAAGTAACAAAGCAGTGTAGTAAAAATTTGTAAACAGAAACTTTATAGTTGGGCGGCTTTCTGAAGTTGAAATTATAGTAATCATATTATGGTTTGTGATATTACGTAGTTTTTACAACTACAGAAGGTCTATCCAGGCATTGCAGTTCGTACACTAATTCTAATAACAATTTTTGTTTTTACATGAAATAAACGTTAAGTTTGAATTTACTACATTCTTAAGCTACTTTAACTTTTTGAACATACCTCATAATTTTTCAGATTGCTTTTGGCAATTTTTACCCCAATTTTGTAAATATGTTTTAATATATGCTGGTATTAATATTTTTTACCGCTTTCATGTTTTCTACTTTGAATTTGTGTACATTGCCTTAATATACTGATTAATTTTTTATAAGAATATAGTTTTCCATCCTCCTGTTGAAATATCTTTCGGATTTATAAGAAATCATGCCAATCATCTTTTTTTAGAAAAGGATAGATAATTTTTTTCTCACAAGGATCAATTTTTGTAAAGGAAACCAGAAAAATTTACTTTTGTACGCTTTGTTAGCTTTGAAGGTGATTGATAAATGGAGCAAATATTGATCATAAGAAATAAAGATTTCTTCTTTAGCACAGGAAAACAATTTTGTATTATAATTCCATTTTAGTGTAGTATATTTCCGTTATCAATATAAATACATAAATTTTAGTAACTTATGTAACTTTATGCTATTAATATAATAATTAACAGTAATATATATTAGTTTGGGGAAAAAGTTATCCATTATTTTTTCGATAGACGTCAGTAGTGATCGATATCTCGTGAGGTATCTATCAAACAAATTCAGATTTATGATCGTTGGAAAGAGGACATTTGACACTAAAATATGCTCTTGCGGTTTTTTATTTGTTTAATTTTATTTGATTAATAAAATGGAAGGCAACAAACAGAAAATTTGATACATTTTTGTTTTTCTCTTGTAATGATGAAAAAGATAGCCGGGTGGTTAAAATTGTGAAAGGTGTTTATCGTCCTATATAAGACTATAACAACCAGTTACGTACAATTTTTGTTTCGTCGATTCCATTTGGGTATTTGGATGCTAAAGATGCACCTCGCATGGATACAACATCGTCGAGAATGTCTGTAAAATATCAAAAATTATCAAAGTTGACAGCATGTCAGCAGTCGTAGCTACGCACAAGACCTAAAAATCTACATGAAAACTGTTTTAAATCTTTTTACAAAGTGAATCTTAAACAAGTTACAAAAAGTTCACGTAAAAATAATGGATTTATTTTTCCCCAAACTAATATGTACATAACGATATTTCTAAAACAAATTCAAAGAAGAATCTAGTTGTTTTATTAACAATTGGCAATGTAGTACATTTTAAAGATACATAAAGTTGACTATTCTATATATGTTTAATAATTCGCTAATAAAATAAGGTTTGTAATAAATATTAAATAAAAAATTCAGCATACAAATTTACATAATTGATTTACACTTAATATTATTTAAGCTATTCATTTACGTTAATTTGGATTCCATTATTTAAACAATGTATTATATGGATTATATACATTATTTAAAGTTAGACTTCCAGACTTACTCACTTTTTTCTATAATTTGAAATAAAACAAATCTGCAGGAATTTGATTAAACAACTTGATGTAAGAACTTTTTGTAATGCAATCTCTATTTAATACATTGTTTCGTGAATTTTACATGACTTTTACAAATTAATACTTTAACATTTCTAAATGTTAGTTTTAATCTGTCTCCTACATTAAAAGAACAGATATTTTTGCAGTATCAGATCTATTCATTTTCTTGTTATTTGTTTTAAATTTATTATCCTGAACAAACTTTTAAAATATTAAAGGATTTCTAGTAGTTTAAAATTTTGGGGAATAAATTAAACTTTGTAGAACACAGATTTAATTTCAAAAGTCCTTTAATTAATAATAAGTAGTTTTTGCTTAATAGCTTTATAAATTTTAATATAAATTGTAGAAATTAATGCGCAATACTTATTAAAACAATGAGTTAATTTAATCAGAAAATTATATTGCTAGATAACTTAGTTATTATTAAAAATGTTTATGATAATTAACTTATTTAAGTAACTTAAAATTTGTACAAATATATATTCTTTAAATGATTTTAATAATTACACAATATTTAAGAATTTTACGCAGATGATTCAGTTATTCTTAGATTCATTAAACAGTCACATTTTATTGTAACTTTTTTCTATTTTGTCTCAGATGTTATGCATAACACAAGATATGGAAACAAGTGTTAATGTAAACAATAGTACAATAGTTTAAACAAGACTGCAGAAATTTGTTTAATGGTTTGTAAATGAGAAATAAACTTGAAACTTTTTAAGATTAAAATAACTCTTCTTGCTTTGATATTTATTTCTTATTTTGAATTTTCCTTCCAAAGAACATATTCAGTGATTCAAAGTACATATATACTCAGTGATAACAATATATCATTTTATTACATTGTTATGAATCGAATTTGATGGTTCACTTTTTCCCATATAAAAAATTGTAATAAATATTCATTAATTATAAAGTGGTGATTATTTAATTTCACTAAGAATATAACAAAATTTAATTACAATATTTATATTTTTACATATGTATATAAACTCCTAATTGTTTTTATAATACTAATTAAAGGTGAATTATTTTCTGTTTCATAAAACAGTAGTATTAGTTTGGGGGAAAAAGTAATCCATTATTTTTTCGGTAGACGTCTGTAGTGATCGATATCTCGTGAGGTATCAATCAAACAATTTCAGATTTATGCTCGTTGGAAAGGTGACATTTGACACTAAAATATCCTCTTGCGGATTTTCGTTTGATTAATTCAGTTACGAGTACAAGGTTTTAAAAATGGAAGACAACAAACAGAAAATTCGATACATTTCCGTTTTTCTCTTGTAACGGCGAAAAAGATAGCCGAATGGCTAAAATTGTGAAAGATGTTTATTGTCCTATATAAGACTAACAACCAGTTACGTACAATTTTTGTTTCGTCGATTCCATTCGGGTATTTTTGATGTTAGACATGCACCTCGCATGGGGATACAGCATCGTCGAAAATGTCTACAAAATATCAAAAATGATCTAAGTTAACCGCATGTCAGCATTCGTAACGCACAAGACCTAAAAATCTACATGAAAGCTGTTTTAAACCTTTTTACAAAGTGAATCCAAATGATGTTACATAAAGTTCACGTAAAAATAATGGATTTCTTTTTCCCCAAACTAATATATTCACAATAAAATAAATTTAGTGGCTTATTTAAAATACCATAGCATAATTCAATTTCCAGCAAATTTAAAGATTATCGAATATATGTAATTAATTTACTAGAAATAAAAGAAATATCGATATGAATTATCTTATTTTAAATGTATCTAATATTACCTCTGAAATAAGGAAATGTGTCACTATTTTATCAGATTCAAAATGGCAAGGAGTATTTAGTTATGATCTCATGGCAACAGTGACAGATAGAAAAATAAATAGCCGAAAACAAAACTATAAAGCAAATAGCCGAATCTCCAGCTGAAATGAAGTTAAATCATCTTTGGCATTACATTTTGTTGAAAGAAATGAGTAAAAAATTATTTTGAAGATTAACGAATGCCATTTACTATTAACAAATATTTCTATTCTACGGTAAAAGAGTTTTGGGCTTCTGTTAGTTTAGTTAAAAGATTTATCTAAGAATAAGCTAGATAATTTTGCTAATAAGAGCTAGTATTAATTTCTTACTTGCATTTATAACGCGTTATTTAAGTGGAACTTGTAGAAATATATTGAAAATATATTGATAAATAAAACAGTTATTTAAAATATATAATTTAAAAAATAAAACAATAAATAACAGTTATTTATAAAGTGATTCATACTTTAAATTTATGTTTCAAAACATAAGTTTAGATAACAGATTTAAATACATCTATTATCTAAAATTAAGTTAACTTAATTTTAGCTGAAAATAAACTTAATTCTAGACATCTATAACATCTTTAACAATAATCTATAACAAATTTAAATGCATCTGTTATCTAAGATTATTAGCATGATATATTAAATTACTAACAGATTTAAATATATCATGCTAATAATCTAAGTGAGCACATACAGATGTGTTTTCAAGAATATTTCTTATTTAAGGAAACATTAGGCATTTTCTTCATTCCCCATGTCTACTAATACGTTATCAAATTTATTGTTTTTTGAAATACTTAAAAAATACATAAGATTATAACATATATTTATATAAAAGATTTAATATTATCCTAGATTTAATATATTCTTCTTTTTATAAGAAATATTTAAAGGGGAGCTTTATTTATTTTGTATAAAAAATAATATTTATGCGGCTCTGACAGAAGCGAATACAGTTAGTGACAAGCTATTTAGGGAAGCGGTTTCTCCTCAAAACTCGGTTAGCATGGTGGAGGAGTACTTTGATTTGAAAACGATATTTTAGTTCAATGATATCAAATCTTTCCATTAGTTTTAGCAATGCAATTCAAAGAGATAAGGCGATAAATATTAAAGTCAGAAGTTACTTTATCTTTCTTTAACAAACGGATGAGTGTAGCTTTTATTCACATAGATGGAACAGCGCCAATTTTATACCGTATTTTATTAAATATCCTTAGGACTGCTCTTTCGTGCTTCTTTTGTAGTATAACGAATGAAATAGACGAAAATGAGTTCCGGATATTTACATCTGGGAAACAGCTATTCAACTACGCAAACTCATTGAAATCAATGTTATGAATAAGCTTGCATTCATCATTTTAAATTACATCATTAAAAATATCATCATTTTAAAGTGCATTTTATTGAATAACAATATCCATTTTATCAAATTTGCATGCATGTTTAGATCTTCAAGAAACCACTTATTAATGACTTCGACTGTCCCAGGAATATTACAAGCGCCGTTGCTAGACTGAGAACTGGACATTGCAGGGGTATGAAAATCCTTCCAGAGAAAACAAGGACCTACTTTATTTGTAAGAACTGCCCTGATATCTAACTTACATCAAAGAATATCTTTGAATGTGTGTCTGGTACCCAAAGAATTCTTAAGCTCGTCTTTGTGCCTCTTTTTGACCCTCTACAGGAAACCTTATACAGCCCTCAGACAGCTTAGCTGGCAGCCGCTGTCTTAAACGCTTTTGACAGCATTTGATCTGGGAGTCAAACTATTTTATCTCTTTTTTTTCCTGTATTTTCCATGGACACGAAAACAACAACATGCATATTTAGTCAAAAGATCAACAGAAGAAAAACATTTTATACATTCCATATTCATAATAAGTTTGATAAATTCATATACAGTTCAATGATGTTTTTCCTACGAAATTCCATTTATATTTTTATAACAGTAATTTAAAAAAAAAATTTGTATTTACCCAAACAGTAAACTTTTCACATAGTGTCAAATAATGAAATAATTATTAAAATTCATTAATGCTTGAGTTCCTAGATCAGTAATTGTCTCAATTATATATGTGTGGGTAAAGCAATTTTCCTGAATTAAGTATTTATTTAGATAAGTTTATTTAACAAAAATATTATATTAGTTTGGAGAAAAAGAAATCCATTATTTTTACGTGAATTTTTGTAACTTCTTTCGGAATTTGCTTTGTAAAAAATTTTAAAATAACTTTCATGTAGATATTTAGGTCTTAAGCGAAGCTACGATTGCTGACATGCGGTCAACTTCCTTTTTTTGATTTTTTATAGATATATTTTGACTTTTTATAGATTTGATTTTTTATAGATACAGTTTTTGATATTTTATAGACATTCTCGACGATGCCGTATCTACATGCGAGGTGCATCTTTAACATCAAAAATACCCGAACGATTCGACGAAGCCAAATTGAACGTAACTGGTTGTTACAGTCTTATAGAGGATGATAAACACCTTTCACAATTTTAGCCACCTGGCTAGAATTTTGCCATCATAAAAGAAAAACTAAAAATATTGAAATTTCTGTTTGCTGTCTTCCATTTTTAAAACCTTGTACTCATAACTGGATTAATGAATAAAGAACTGCAAGAGAATATTTTAGTGTCAAATGTCAATTTTACAATGAGCATTAATCTGAAATTATTTGATAGATACCTCACGAGATAACGATCACTACGGACATCTACCGAAAAAATAATAGATTACTTTTTCCCCAAACTAATATTATATTTTTTAAATTTAATATTTAAAATATTCTCTGAAAGTATGAGTGGGTTGTGTTCAATTACAGATGGAAATTCTAACGGCATTGAGGAAAATGAAAATTAAAGAATATGCAATAATAAAATACATTTATATGAAATACATAGAACTAACAAGTAACAAATAAATTACTAAAATTAATTGTTATATAAGGAAAGTCAAATCTGAAATAAAGGGCCAATTCGGTTTGCCTATAACATTTATGAGTTTTCTCATATAGAATATATGGTTGAAAATATATAAAAAATTCAAATAAGAAATTGCATTTTTATAACAATAATTATCAGTTAAACTAAAAGCAGTTATTATTTTTTTTTCTCATTCAAACTTAAAAGCTTGAGAGGAAGTTTCCAAGATAGAATCAAACATTTCATAGCAAACAACTGTAAAATTACTTGCGGCTTATGAATTTTACATAGCAAACACAAATAACTTCACCATAATGCAGTCTTTGGTACACTCTAAAAATCTTGAATGGATATTTAACATCAAATATTTAAATAGAACAAATTAGTAAGAACCAAGTCTCTAGAATAGATCTACTTAATAAATAAAAGATAATTGCGGGTAGCTTTAATAATAGAATTTTAGGTTGACATGTATTAAATATTTTCAAGAAATTAAGTTTGTTCAAATAGCATTAATTTGAGGATATATCTAAAACTGCAAAGCGTAATAAGTTTCATAATTAAGTAACTTATCACAAATTCTGTTAGAAGAAACAAATAGATAATATAAATTACTTTGTTAGTGATTCCACATAATATTAATACAATTTAAATATATACCCATTATACATTGTAATTAAATAGCTCAATTACAGAAATGCAAAGCTTCATTAGTATATATATATATATATATATATATATATATATATATATATATATAT
>JAPDSC010067234.1:0-70511 GCA_026290005.1 Latrodectus geometricus
GCAGATAATGCTTAACGATCCTTGGGATTTCGAAAAAGAAAGGAATTATTGGAAGAGAAAGTAAGGGTAGTTGGATAAAGGGGGTGTCAAGGGGGAGACGAATAGTGAATAGCACAAGATTTATCACGATGACAGTATAGATGATGTACCAGGATTTCATTCTGATAACACTGCTGACTCATCATCTTGGGGTAAGACATCCAGTATCCGGTCACGAATGAAAGGCTATTATTATCCGGAAAGAGCTATCCGGCTGTCATTTCTCGCAATGTTTTGTGTTTATTTGTTTATTATTAATTTCATAGTCGGTGTATAAAACAATTTTCTTCATATTTTCTTTTGCTTTTATAATAATTAATATTTGTTTTATATTATTTTTTTCTCTTATATTTTTATCTGGATTATTTATTTATTTCATTACATGTAAAACACTATTGTTTTCACTATAATTAAGTTAATATTTTTCACTTTCCAATTTATAACTTTTTTGATAATTTGTAAAATTCGTTTCTTAACCAATATATTTTTTTGTTTTAATTGCCGAAAAATTAATAATTCAAATTTTTTCTTCATTCTTCAACAATTGATTTAGAAATTTTATTGCCTTTATTTTTATTCAATGATTTATCTTTGAAAAGCTTTTTATGGTAGATATATTTTTAATTCGCGTAAATAACGCAACAGTTGAATAATGTGAGTTTTTAATCACGTGTAATGTATAATTTCCCTTGGGATCATCTTATAAGTTGTATTTACGGCTCTTATGGAGGAAATCCGAAAAATTCCTAGGCACACACTTTGTCAAATATTCATGAAAACATCATGAACATCTGACAAGATGTGTGCCAACAAAAATAATCAAATTGTTAGCTCTATAATC
Source organism: Latrodectus geometricus (assembly GCA_026290005.1). Classification (NCBI taxonomy): domain Eukaryota; kingdom Metazoa; phylum Arthropoda; class Arachnida; order Araneae; family Theridiidae; genus Latrodectus; species Latrodectus geometricus. Next base: position 881 of record JAPDSC010067234.1, read on the forward strand.
GATTAAATGCAGTTATCCAGTCGTAAGGATTATTAAATGATGCTCAATGAGAACCATTTTTCGCTTCCTAAAATTTATGATAAGATTTCTGTTGGATAAAATCAACTGCTTCACTGGTTATATTGAAAAATGGATTGAATAACGATAATAACTTCGCATAAATCTAGTGGACTTAAGCAGCAGGAACAAGGATTTCGACGTATTCCTAAAATAAATAATAACCTAAACAATTCTTTTTTTCTTCACATTAAACTTCATTTGTATTGTTATATAATTACCATAAATTAATTACCAATCAATCATAAGCATCTCATTCATTATTTAAAAAAATTAATGTGCGTTATTTTAGACGAAATTTATTTATTTATATTTCATGCTTCTATATTAATAGTTCGAAGTGCCTTCTGAGAGCGAAATTTAGAGCCAATTTGTTTTAAGAATTAAAATCCCTTGTTCTATTTATTCGCTTACTAGATTTCGTACGCTTAGAGATAATTCTTTTGTTATATTCAAGTAATTGAGAAAAATTGTTATATTCAAGTAATTAAAAATTTAATCAATTGGAATTTAAAAAATAGAGAATGAAAAATGTAAGAAAAGAGAAGAACTACACCTCACATATATCTGGTATCAAGGTAATTAAAGAGCATTTTTAAAAAAAAGTAAATTTATTGAATGCTTTACAGTAAACATGACTTTTTAGGGAAAGAACAAATGAAAGCAAGTTTATAATTTATAAAACAAGACCAAAATAGATATTCAAAGTTTAAATTCAAAATAAATCAAATTAAATTAAATACATGTTTGCATACAATATACATTATGGAAAAGAGCGTGTTTGACCGTTGCAAAGATCATAGATATATACATGCATACATGTATGTATTACATATTAAAACTTCTTTAAGAACTACTTTTAAAAATTTTTATTTTTAAGCAAATATTTAAATATCTATGCATTTACAATTCTAGTTCTAATAAATAACGTGAATTCTATTTATTATGCTTCATAAAATTAAGATTTAAAAATGAATAAATTATTGATCAAGTAATGGTGAAGCAGTCAAGGATTTTTCGCTGTCAAATGGACAATTGCCCGGCTCTGGAGACAGCGTTGAATCACAGCCTCTAACTATACCCGGGAAAGGGCCAACTAGGTCATCGCAGATCTGAAAAGTTAATTGAATAATTAAATTGTCTATGATGCTGCAACACTTTGGAATCGAGCCAGAATTTAATACTTTCCAGTAAAGCCTATTGTGAATAAATGCAATTGTGGATTGAAGTCCCACAACTGTTAAGTAGCAAATATTTTATTCATGAGTTTGACAGATAATATTTATGCAGACTGATTGTTTACTGTAAGAGGAGAGCATATACATAATAAAGAAAGAGGAATGAGAGGTAAACTCGTGGTGCCGATTCCTGTTTGAACACCAAAGTCGAGCATTGCTGAATAAAATCTTGGGAATATGTCAGTTCATTCCTTTCTTCCTGTGCAACTAGTGGCTTAGGAAACCCGATGGACAAGATAATTGATCCAATTTGATCTTCTTTCATCCAATTACGGTCAACTGGCATTAGGCATTAAATATCCTCAAAATGTCATTAGGCATTAAACATTCGTTAAATCTAATGCCCATCTTCTGATGTGATATAGTAGAAGGATGCTATCTTAGATATTAACATCTTATATTTCAGTAACACGAAATGATAAGATATTCGGTAAGAGAATAATTCTATAACTAATGAGTACTCGGGATTTCGTCTGTGCGTTTCCTCATGTATTTATGTAACATAGCGTATAAAAGCGGGTAATTTATAGTAAGAGTTACCTCTGACAGAAGGAAAACTAACTTCCTTATAATAGCATTGTTTTTCAGATTTAAACGAGTAAATATTTCAATTAATACTTTGACTAGAAACAAAATTTACCTATCATTAGAAAGAAATTTATTAACATAAAACATTTTATCATAAACATCAGAGCCATGGTAGCTGAATAAAGAAAAGCGATGCTTTCGTTTCTGGAAAGTGATGGATTTGATACTTTACCCATCAAGCTCCCAAATGACCAATCTATGGTAAAAAAAATCTGTTAAATTTAAAGTTTCTATATCAGTAGGTGTATATTAGTGATCACTAAAGCTATATAGTGTTATTACACACTACAGAGTGGAAGTTTCAAGGTTCAACTCCCTCCAGGGTTATACAATGGGATGATTAATGTCGCGCTTCTGTTTTCTTGTCGAAATGAGTGCTTGGAAGTTTTCCAAGTTTTCTGCAGTGTGGTTCGTAAATATGGTAACTTATGCAAAGCGTTTTTACAAAAACATGATGCATTGAAATATCAAAAATCTTACGACTGCACTTAGTTGTTCGGCTATCCGATCACGGTAACAAATTAATGTATTATAATAACTTGAATAGGAATGATACCAACTCAGATGTCTATTATTGGTTCAACTCAGATGTCTATCTGTGGTCGACCTGTCTGTGATTCAAATCTACATGGCAGTTAAATCTGCGTAGGGATTTTAGTCGTAGGTGTATTTGCTTGTTTGTCTATTTATGATTTATTTTTCCAGCATAGGGCTAATTTGATATACAATTTAAAGTGGATTCAACTATTATAAACATTCACACCTTAGATGAGAGCTGAACCCATGAATTGAAAAGCAGAGTGCTGCTAACTCGGTAATCTGGTGAAGCATTAAATATAAAGCAAAGAATGGAATATATAAGTAGTACCAATCAAATGTGAAAGAAATTCTCCAAATCTTTCACAAATAAAGAAATAAACCTATCGTATGACATGTCATTCGTCTAAATTTTTATAAGAAATTTCATAGTGATCAATAAATATAGAACATAGTTTCACTAATAAAGAAAATAAGTATTAATATCTATATACTCCACTTAGAAGTACTAAAAATTTTATTTTATTTATACTGTAGATGTTGTACCTAAGATCGGATAAAGTAGAAGTATGTGAACAATTACATATGTAAATGGTATTAACTGTATTTCAGAAAAGCTGTGTTAAGTGTCATAACTTTCAATATAGGGGTTAAAGAAGTTATTAACACTTATAAATTAATTTAGTAATACATTAATTAAAATTATTGTGCGGGTAATTCTCTTGATAATTTTTTATTTTGTATTTAAAATTGCGCAATGGATTTTTCCTTTATAAATTCATCCTTTTAGATGTAATTTTAATAGTATTCCACTATATATTAAGTAATGTTTCTGCCAAAATATATCTAGTTGCCTGTGAATATCATTCAAGTTCGATACTAAATTGGAATACTTATCACTAAATTTCTCCATCACACTAACAAGTGATTATAAACATTATATAAAAGATTAAAATGTATAGACCCTCTTAGCATTAGATGTTTGTTGTGGTTTGGAATTTACTTTAAGCATTAGATCCTGATCTAATTATCCCTCGTGTGCAGAGAATGGCCGTTGAGTGACAAATCAGCTGGTCAATTGTCGAACCCGCTACTTTCCGAACACGAAATTGAAAACTTTCTAAAACAAGCACCCTAGAACCTTCATCATAGTGATAATCATTCATTTTATTGTATGTATTTGCAGCCTTACCTTTTTTTCCACTGAACGGCCGGAAAAATATCCAACTATCTCATCATTTTAAGCCTCCGTCAGGGGAAGAGATCGATCCCAGAGTTTGACTCCTAACCATCAAACTTCTATGTTACACCATCAAAAATACTAGAAAGTATATAAGTTTAACTTGCCTAGATGTTTTCGGCTGATTGATCTCTAATTAAGTCAGGTATGGAACTGGGTATGAATAGAATAACACTTCTCATTATGCTCACAATCCTACTTCTTCAATTTCAATAAATTATATATTAAAACGATAGTGTTGAAAAAGAATTATCAAACCATCGGAAGAATACTCTTTCACAATCTATTTGGAACATTATAGAAATTTTCTTTTATTTACTTATCGCTTAGGAAATGAAAAATTCCTTTAATATGTGTTTAATTGAAAACAGGATAACGTTGCAACATGTCTTTAAATCTTTAAAAAAGGTTTATGCATAATATGTTTTAATTGCAATATAAATGTAATATGTAATATAAGTGCGAGTGATGAATGATATTTTCCCTCCCGAAAACAAAAAGATCGCTATTATTGCCGTAATAAATATCATAAGACTTTTTTCTGATAGTATTATTATTCTTTTAGCAACGGGAAATATATGAATTATTTAGCTAGCTATACAGGCACGTTTATTTTATGATAGTTTGGCACGAAACAAGCTTATTTATGACGTATAAGGAGCGAAGAGCTTAGAAAGATACGCTTATGTGTCTTAAGTTATCGTAAAGTTTCAAATTTGGAATGGAGTTCTATTTCTTTTATTTATCTAAAAAATGACTGAAGCCTAAGAAATTTTTATTTCATAACTGAATATATTTTAAAAAAGAGAAGGTAATTTATTACTAACATTCATTGTTTGTAATCAAATCAATAATTTATAGAAAGTTGTGAGTTCTATACCTGATCCGTCCAACCTGTCAACCTAACAAAATTCATCCTCGTTAAAATTTTCATAGGATCAAATACCTGTCTATTGTTATGATTTGGAAGTTTAGAGAGGAGTATGGTAGCTAGAACGTCGTATTGCATATTAAACTTACATTTCTTATAATATATATATATATATATATATATATATATATATATATAGTGTGTGTGTGTGTGTGTGTGTGTGTATTTACAATATACATACTATATATATTTGTGCACATACATAACATAAAAATAGAGAAATTAATATGCAGAAAAGTTTTGAAAAATATAATAAAAGGGAAATCGATATTTAATAATAATTAACCTATTATATTTATATTTTAATGACCTTTGGCAATTTTATACAAACTCTTAAAAATCAAAAATTAATATTTTAGCTATAGACTATGAAGTAAATGTAATTACTAATAAAATGTCAAAGTTTACCGATTAAGGTACCTTTTTTATTCCACAAACTTTGTAACGACTTTTATGTACATAATTAAATTTTCCGAAATTTGATTTACCGCATATTAAAAAAAAATATCTGTCGTTATCTGGTAATGCTATCAGTAGGTAAAGTTTATTTTTGGAAACATGATGAAAACCCCTTTAAAATGTTCATTAAGGCTTATATTTAGTTATTTTTTACTCTATTTAATTATTATTAATTTATTTTAAAGCGCATTACATTATTCGAGGAATTGCTTACAACATACACAGTTACAGCTTTTTTGCCTTAACTTTATGATAGCTAAAATTTATTATTGATAATGTGTGGAGAGTAATTATAATCAGGTGTTTATAATATTGAAATTTGACGTTAAAAGGTTCTCGATCTGTAAAGAGAGGCAACGCAATAATTTTCATAAAAAAAGAGAACTTGTTTATTAATTACTCCAATTTGGTTCAATTTAGTAGCAATTAGAGTTTCCCAGAAGTCTTAAAAAATTAATTGCACTTTCGAATTACGAAATTGAAAATTAGTGAAAATAAAATTTATTTAAAACAAGTCTGCAATTATTTGGATTTGTATGGAAGATTTAACTTTGGAAGTTTTTATTTTATTGGGGATAAATTATTCTATTAATATGTCATATTGTACCTTTACATAGGTGCCTTATTTTGTAGCCCAATCTATTCTTTTATATTCTGTGAGGGCATTTCATTTTAATTTTTTTTCTTGTATTTATATTTGAAGAAAAAATTAAAAATAAAATGAAATTGTCATTCAAGTTAAAATTGTTGAAACATCATAAAAAATTAAATGCTGAGTTATAAATTTATTTACTGTTCATATTAACATACACAGTAACTAAGTGATTGTTTATTTTTATTAATAAGGAAAAATAAACATTTGGAAAAATAGTAATAAAATAACTAAACTTACTAGTAATTTACATACATACACACACATATATTTACATACATACACACATACATATACAACATACACAGAGATATTTACAATACCAATAATGGAAATAAAAAATAAAATTTTTTAATAGAATTACTAATAATTGTAAATTGTATTGTAATAAATTATTATAATAGATTGGTTTGCCAATAATGTAAAAATAAACTAATAATTAAAAACATAATAAACTAATAATTAAAAACAATAATTAAAAACTGATTACGGTCTTGATTACTAGAGCAAAATATTAGTTTAATGTACCTATATTTCGGCCACCTTTCTTTTTAGATTACTTTTTGGCTGCCAACTGTACATGTTTGTTTTCGATTGAGTGAAGAATCGAATCCAATGTATTCCAGACATAGCAATATTAGCTACTAAGATAATATTTGAGTCTACCAACATTACAAAATACGCGACATGCAGCCAACCGCATCTTTACTTTCAACTATGGTCAATATTGCTTATAATAAATTATTGACCATAGCTGTGAAAGCTAAGATGCGTTGTATTCTGCGCATTTTGTAATGTTGGTAAATGTAACAAGTAGTAAAGTCGACATCTGAGCTGTCTTGAAGTTGAGTCTTGCTTATAAAGGCCCTTTTAGAGCGCCGAGCTGGCCATTAGTACAATAGTATTTATTTCAATAATTCATGAGTTTGAGTCTCACCTAATGTTTTGAAACTTATTAGTTAAGAATTCACTTTTAACAATGGATCCTTATCGGATGAATCCTCATCTGCAAAATATGACTGTTGAGCGGTAATCAACCCCATCAACCTTAAGACTGAAGATGTTCGGAACTACATGTAAAATAATTTCAAAAGACGACTTATAAAATTGTTGATGTTCTGATGAGAAAAAACTGAAAATAAAAAAAATTTGAATTGTTAAAAATAAAATTTTTAGGCCTAATTAATATTAAATCTGTCGTTGTTGATGTTCCTGAAATAAATACCAATTTTTTTGATTCTGTTCAATTCTTTTTTCTTTCCGTCTTCAATTCAGCAGTTCTATGTTTGATTCCCACCTCGGGTGTAAATGTTTGGACGGGATTGGAAGCTTACATAATGAAAATTTCTGAAAAATTTGTCTTCTTTTGCAATAATCAAATCAAACTTTCATTCAATGCCAAATCCCGATATTGTTGCAGAACAAATTCAACTCTCATAGATATTAGGATACTTATATTATTGGGATATAGATTTTAGGATGTTATTCTCATAGATATTATGTAGGAGAGGGGGACGTGATCATGACCAGGATAAGGGACAAGTCTAAAATTTTGGGGTTATTGTAACATACTATAGCATTTCTGATACTGATAAATTTTCAAATCAACATCTATTTGCATAGGGGATGTGTGATGGATAAGAAATGAAGTGTCCAAAATGGCAGAATTCGATATAAAACCTGGAGTCTCTGAACACTGTTGATTAGTTCAACGTTCAATCCCTGCATAATTCGGAGATTAAAAATAGTGGATGTTTTCGGTTTATAGTCAAATGCTTGTATCCGTTGTCAAATGTTTTCTAGGTCACATGTCCTCCACGATGACTTGACATAAATTGGCCTACATAAGATTGAAAAATTATTTGATGAATAGCAATTACTTAAGATAGATTCCAATTCATTACAAAATTACACCTTCGTAGTATAAAAGAAGCCTAATAGTGGGAAATGAACCCAAAAACTGTTGAATTGAAAACCAGAGAACTAAATATTCATATAGAAATATACAAACTCGTCAAATATCAGGGTAGTTTGCGTGCAATTCAGCAAATGTTAATGTATGATAAATTAAAGTTCTTTATGAAGAAATTGAATAAGATACACATTTAGTTATTCTTAACAAAATTTGTTCCGCCCTGTAACCGTGAATGATTTTTTAGAGGCAAAAAAATAGTGTTAAGTAATTGTTATATGGGACTTGGAGAAGAGAAGAGAGGCCGCAGATAACGAACGGTAAATTTGAACTTATTTATTAATAAATTATGAAAAATAATTGACTAATATAATTTATGATATTCAGCTTAGCAAAAGTCAACCGTAATTTTAATGATAATTTTAAAATTATCATTAAAGAGTAGAGTATCATAAATTATACTAGTCAATTATTTATTATAATGAAAATGTAATGAAATAAAAAGTTTGCAAAATAGTAGTCACAAATTGTTGGATTTTCTAGCAAAACCCTAATTAACCTTCTTCTGATGTTCTCACGATCCTTTCGTATACATGATAGTGAATAATACAAAAAAAAAAACATTCCTTTTAGATGACACATTAACATGAAAACAATAATAAAGATGAATCCACATTTTTAAAATATATATTTTACATCGACCGGGAGTGAGACTTCGCTACCTCTAGTATTCAAATCAACCAACCCTTCTCTCTTCGACACGAATAAGCCACCCTGTTTCCCTGTCTCTAACATTGGGAGATAAAGAAACCAAAAGTTCTAGCTCCACTTAATTGTTCTACTTTCATAGACATCATCATTCACAATTGAACCATTCTTTGTAGAATTATGCGCAAAATTTGGTAAGACAATTTAGTAGTACGTCTGTGCATTAAGTCCATGAAACATATTGTTTTCTGTGATCTGCTTTACGTAAGATGGCGCACTTACACAAACACAAGAAAAACCAGTTAAAACAACTACTGTTGCAAATCTTTGAACCACTCGAGTTAGCAAGATTGAACGTTCTCTACGATGAATTGACGTAAACTAGCTGATACTGGGATGTGGGATTATTTGAAAGCACTCGTAAACAGTATTTCTTCTTCAACAGTTACAATACTCAGTCTACCTGTAGTGAAGTTCCTGTAATTGTTCCGACAAGATGCATTCAGCTATGACAAGTATAATAAGCCTGCTTAATAAAGTCAGTGTGCTGCTTGCTACCACATTATAGGCTCCCACCAAGCAAATTCCTCCTATCTATTAGAGTACATCTTTCGGCTAGGACAGGGAAGCATTCTGGTAAACCACACATTTGTTATTGCATGAATGAATGAATGGAATGTCACGCTTGTTTGGCCCTCAGTGCTCTCTTCTTCAGCTAACATAGTTTCTAAATAAAATATTTTATACATTTACATGTCTCCATGTATGCATAAAACATATATTTGCATATATGTCAGATCATATTTAAATTAAATTAATAATAGATGATTTGTGAGTTGGTATTCTTTTTTGTTAAGATATGCCATTAATGTTTTTGATTACATTTACATTAAAGAAGATCGTATACATATATATACGCAGCATTAATAGAAATCGAATATTTTACTCAATCTTATATATATATATATATATATATATATATATATATATATATATATATATATATATATATATATATACATACATATATATATATATACATACATATATATATATATATATACATACATATATATATATATATACATACATATATATATATATAATTTAAAAATGATAAAAAAATTAAATGTATGGTCATAAGCTGGACTGAAATAAAGCTGCCCTGATGATATCAGAACATTTTAGGACAAAATAGAAAAATATCATTTAAATAACTGAAACAGAATTTGCGTATTAACAATTATTAATTATTTATATTTATTTGGATCAATCATTTTTTAATGTTCTGGATAGAATACGAAGAGAAATTAAAAGTTTTATGCAATAATAAAAATTAATGAAGAATTTTCGAAACTATTTTTAATTTCAATATGAAACTTCTATTTTATAAAATGAAGAATAAAAAAACTCATTGATTTCCGTTATAATTCTTTATCATTAAAAATTCTTTATTATCACTTTTATAGAAATCATAGTAGAGACATAGTGAGACGGTAGTATAGTTAGTTGAAGGTGGGTGTGCTTGATAAACATTACCATAGAGTTTGATCAAATGTCGAGCTGTCTTTGTTAATCTTACAAATTCCATTTACAAGTTGTTTTGTCGATTTTGAACTAGACTATCACTGCATCAGGCATTGCTCCCTTTCACGTATTGATTGTTGAGCAGGCATAGCTTTCTCAAATGAACATTCCATAGCATTACCGGTTTTTCTATTCTCCAGGTGTAGCACCTTCTATTTTCTTATTTTTTCCCAAAATCAAAATAGATCTCGAAGAATCTGTTTGGACTCCGTAGAAGATGTAAGAACTGACGTGACATACTATAACAGGACATTTTGTTTTCAGCAAAGGTAGGATCAGTGGTGTAAGTGCATGTGAGCGTAAGTTTCCAAATACTCTGCTTTGAATACGATTAAGTATATGCATATCAATATTGTACAGTGCTGACCACACAAAATACCCTATCCAGAAAGAAGCATGCAAATCGTATGAAATGTACATCATGTATTCGCGGTAATGAGATGTGTAAATAAAAAACATTGGAGCACATATGCACGTCATAGGTCATTTGCAAGCGCTAAATAAAGGGAGAAGAGATTACTTTACTGATGTAAAGTATGTTAAAAGTTACTGAATTCTATCGGCGAAGAATAATAGGTTACAGATTATTCTTCAGATAAATTAGTAAATGTTTCGAACGAAACCAAGTAACTGGATGCGAATCTGTAATCGCTGTATGCAGGAGGGTACGATGGACTGACGGGACCAATCACACCCATCTCGTCGCACTTGATGACAGGCATATTGTGGTCAGGAGAGTGGTGGATTGCTCAACCACATCACGAGTTATACCCCAACAGTTACGAGTGATTCGGTGTCCGTTTGTACTACTTGTCAACGTTATGTCGTAGTCGTAACAATTATGTCTTCCAAAGAAAAAGATACCTCTGGGGGTGGCAGGTCAAGTATTGGGGGTCTTCTACTTAGTTCCTGCTTCTAAATTAAGAAGACTCCATCCCGGCTGGTTTCATTTAATTAGTAGAACCTATTTCAGGGCTTGGTACAGGAAAACATGCTGGTGCAACAACCACTCGTTATCGTAGTTTGCAACTGCATGGAATGTCCGCTAGTTATCCATTGCTTCGTGTACACTTGACTCACAGATGTTTACGTCAGCAATGGTGAGATGAATGATGGTCATAGGCAACGGAATGGTGACATTGTTTTTACTGATGAATACCATTTCAACCAAAAAGTCTATGATGATCGCCTGGAGGCACCAATGAATAATTAGCTGCATGAATGGGCAGTTAAATGGTTAGATCTCTGATGTGCATTTCTTAGGTTCGATTTCCACTTCAGGCAGGGATGTTTGTAGTGATTCACAGTCTGCTTTAAACTAAATTATAAGTTCCAATCGAATGAACTCTTGGGTGCAAAAATGATCATAGAGCGGTAACTAAACTAAACCATCAGATGTAGAAATAAAACAATAAACTATATACTGCATGAATGGTGTATTTAATTAGAATTTCTCAGAAAAGATATTTGAAATTTCTACTGTACACTAAGAATAAAATCTACAGCATGAAATTTCTATTGTACACTAAAAGTATAAATCAAGTGAAAAATGTTTCTCGATTTACTGATCATTCAATGTCATTTCTTGAATTCAGTTCAGAATTAGAAAGCTCTTCTAGAAGGAAAAAATAATTTATTCGTAAGTTGATATTTATCGCAAAATTAATTCAATTTGCTTTATGCGGATTGCAGTTGTATCAAATTTCAGCAATTCGAATTCTTGAACAACTCATGATTAGGCATATATTAAAAGCAAACGATTTTTGTACCAATGTAAAAAAAAAAATTTTTTTTTTAGTTACACAAGTGAAAAGCTAAATATATTTACGAACGCAATAATTTAGAAAATTTGTTAAACTAAACTTACGGCACCATGAAAAACAAAGTTTAGCTGTGGACAAAACGAACCTGAGAAATCGAATAGAAATATTTCCCAGAATTCTTTTGAAACGGAATCATATATGCGAGTACTTCATATACATGGAATGTATGCAAAGAAAAATGGTGCAATAAATTTCATTACGTCAAAATGAAATGGTTATATTACCTAGAAGGGGAATTTTTTTCATTTTAATTTATGTGAATTGTTTGAAGATTATTTAGTGTGCTATTTATATAAATGATTCCATTTCATTGAAAAAGTACGTTGGATCAAATTATTTATTGAAGCATTTATCCGGATTTCAGTAATTCTTAATTGTGTGTAAATCACGAAAATGTTATTTTTATTATAATCACTTTGAAATATGCGATTCTTATTTATTTTGAATTTTTTATTATTGCTTTTTATGACAAGTCAAATACTACTTGTGTTCAAATCTTATGTTATTCAATTTTATCCATTGAATTTAAAAATTTTGCCCAATTTTTTCGTACTCTGTATTTTGATTTTTACTCCATGATCGCATTTTGTTCACAAGAAATATTTAACTAGTATCAACGGCTTACAGAAAATTCTAAAGTACTAGACATAAACGTGAGCTATTGAACTGGAAGTTACAAAATTAAATGAGAATATATTCAGCTTTTTCTTTTCTCGGAGATTATATTACTTAAAAAAATTTTTTTTATCAGAAAATCCATTAATTTATCACTATGTTATACACATATTATAACTCTAATGATATTTTTTTATAAAATATTAAACGGGATGTATAAAAATATGCTGCATATTTGTGTATTATTGTTTCCACACATTTGTGTATTATTTAAATAATTTATTATAAGCTCATTTTGAACAATGAATCACAAAATATTCAGACCATCGAAATTAACGATAAGTAAATTTTTTGTCAGTAGGCCATAAAAATATTTCTTATGTGTAAATCATCAAATAAGGGCAAATAAAAATTTTATTAAAAATTACTAAAAATTAGAATTTTAAGTAAGAATCTCAATATACTATGTTTAATTCTAGAAATGTTATATTTTGACTAAAAATATTTGAGGCATTTTAAAATTAAAACAAATTATAAATTATGTATTATTTTATACAGAAAAATCGATACGCAATCTATGTTCGTCTAGTGTCCACGAGAGGCAGAAATATCAGAACACGACGTAACACCCACGCGATTAATATCTGAATGTATCTGAGAAGGAATTTATACAATGGATACTGCAAGTCAATCCACAAATCCTAGAAAAGGTGAGGGAGTAGAAATCTTTTACGAAAGTCATATTGCATAACATTCCATACATGCTTAATGTTCATGTTTTTGGATTCAAATGGCCACTATAACTGTCTAATATCTACAGAATGACCTTAGAACCACTCGAAAGCAGCTTTCAATGCGTAGATGTCCACTGTTCTTCCGGAATTTTCCAAGTTTGTTAAACTCATAATGAAGGTTTGTGACCTTACAGTATGAATCTGGTTATTGGCAGTTACATATCTCTCATCAGCTAGATTCATCTCTAAACGTATCAAATGACCCTTATGACTCCAGTTGAACAAGTTTCATATTAAGCTTCACCAATTGAACGAGTCCTTTTTTGACATGTTTGGTTTAATAATTTGGCGAGGTTTTCTCCATAGCCTATCGATTCGATACAATTGGAAACAAGACTTATCATCCCCTGTTATTGTGTCTTCAAATCTACATGGTCCTATGGCGTTGTTACCAGATCCACGCGTAGTGTAAAGCTAAGTACTGTATATACAATAACGATGCACTTGTGAACTTTTGGGTTTGAAAGCACATGCAACAAAAATCGTAATTAACAATTCTTATGCCGCACCTATTTATATCACTGCTTACAAATCAATACTATTTCAGAAATCTAGACTAAGAATTCTGTCAAAATTCTTTGTGTCAAAGTTTTTTCCTGCTGCAAATCTGACTAAAAGTTGATGTTTTATTGAATACTCGAAACTCAAGATACATTCGTTAAATATTCATATGTGAAAATCAAAATGTCTTCGTTGCTTAGAAAATGTACCCCATCTCATGCGTCGAAAATAATACCACTTTCAAAGTCTCATTCAAATTTCGATAACCTACCATTATAGCAACAATAATTGATTTGGTATTTTTCATTGATAAGCATTATTTTATTCCTTGCCAGATATTTTTTATCTTACGTAAATGCATCAGTTCTACTGGATCAAATCCTTGATCAATTGCAGATTTTCTTGTATGGATATACATACCAGTACTAGTTTTTCTGTCAAGATATACACACTTCCTTGTGCCACTGTACTTATTCATATTTTTTTATTCAAATTGCTGTCAATTATATTACAGAAAATTTTAATTTCTTATCATATAATTTAAATTTTGAATGCTTGAATTTTGTAATTTTATTTTTGATAGTTATATTTTTTGCTGGTTTTGCAATGAATGGTTTCTTATAAACTTTTTCTTGAATTTGTACTTCCATTATTTATTCAATTTTTGTATTATTTCTGGTTAGGCTTTGCACATTCTCCTTCTGTTTAGCTTAGCTTTTTTTCCCCTTCCCCCCTCTCTCTCTCTATATATATATATATATATATACCAAAGTTATTTTTATATCTGAAGTCAATGAAAAGTAAACAAGGAAGAAAGATAATATTTAACTTGAAATTTTATTTTATTCAAGAATTACTCGAAATTTGCTTTTGGTATAAAACTATGATAATGTATGTACGATTAATAAAAAGAGCAACAGGAAAGAAATTTAAGTAACTTATGAATGAATTTTGAATCCTAATAATATAAGATAAATATATTTAATTTATGCGAATAATTCATAAAATAAAAAAAAAAGTTTTCAAGTTTTATAATAATTTTATTTTTGTCTATTTGCTTCATTCCTTTAGCGCCTTCCTCTATAGCTAATCCTTTTTGCCTTTGAAATAGTACATTTTTTATCACTTTTGAATCATGGTCATAGAATAATTCAATTTTAAACCAAGGCAATAAGCTAAAAATACTGTATTTTATTTTCTTGATTTATAGCAGTACACAACAATTCTATTACATTGCAATGTATAAGTTAATTATTTATTTCAAATATTATTCATTTAATATTATTTCAATATTAATATTATTTCAATTATTATTAAAAAGTTGTTCAGAGTGTACTAATTAATAATCAAAAATTGTACATAAAGGTTTCTTTGCAGTTTTAGGGATACCATTATCCATATGAATGCTTTTGATTGCGTTTTAAATTCATTTATATATTTCGTACAGTCTATGTAATTACGAAAATATAAAATACAATCGTTTCATATTTATCAGTTGTAAAATTTAAGATGGTTTTTAGATCGTGTGTTTTAGAATAACTTTTCAAATAATAATTATTATTAACTGCAACAATATTTATACTTCGTAGGAAAAATATATTCGAGAAAAGAATATTTCCCATTCTCTCTCTCTCTCTCTTCGCACTGTGATTTTTACCAATCAACTTACTGTCAAACCAGATAACCTATTTCAAGACAAAAATAAATTCTACGTTGGCGCGATTTCATTCGAAAACAGTGGTGAATCTGGCGAGTATTTTGTGTCACCTGCAGCAACCCTGGAACGTTCCAGCAAGGGGAGAAAGAGTCAGTTTTTGGTGAAAGACAGTCGGCTGATATTTGTTGTATAGTGGGGAAATAATATATATAAATACATACTCTCATAAAAAAACAACCATATTTTGACTTAATAGAACTGGATAAACTGACCATATACATGTTTTAAACATGAACTGCCTTGGAATAATCATCACTTGCTTACTTGGCGTCGCACTTGCTAGAGGTAAGTCAAAATATTTTCCACTTTTTCAGACGATTTTAACCTGGTGTATTATTCTCCTTGCGCTGAAAAAAACTACCTATGAAGATCGTTTGCACTAATCGTTCTGATTACCATATTGGGAGTTATACGCATCACTACGCATTGTGATTACACATGCTTTAAAGATCTGTTATTTCATGTAAATAGAGAATCTTGAAGTTCATCATCGCTCTAGCTTTGGGATCGGGTGGTGTTTTCTCCGCAATATTAGGCCTAAGTGATATTTTCCTCGTGAATTTGTATTACCTTGTACACCTTGAATCCTGCCGAGATCGGATCCGTGCACCTGGATATGATATTTCCGGTTATATTCGCCGCGATTCTTGGTATTCGTGTTTTTTCACGATTATTAACCTTATAAAAAAGATCTGTGAAACTAAAAAATAATTTTATTCTTTTCCTAATCATTTGTTTTTCATTGTATTTAAGTGATCATCTGAAGTTACCTGATAGTTGATTTTGGTCCGCGTTATTACTTGGAATATGTGACCAGAGTGTTTTAATTAATGAATGTATTAATTTACTTTATGTGCATCTTTTTGAATATTTCGACTTGAAAAATGTTAATGTTTATGATAATGTTCTTATTTTATTTTATACAATATTTATTTTATAAAGAAATAGTTTTGTAATTCATATGTATTCAATTTTTTATTTTATAAAGAAATAGTTAAACGAAGATATACGTATTTTGTATCATGTTTTAAAATGTACTTTAATATAGACTAATTATTATCCTTTAATAAGTACTTTCTTAATTTTTTAAGTTAAAAATATTGTGAAATGAAATATTTCATTAATAAATTGGAAAAAAAAAATGTTTCATTCTTGCTTTTTTTAAAATTTGTATCAAATTTAGAAAATAATTAAGACATAATAATATAAAACTGAAATAATTTCTCCATTAAATAAAATGGAATTCATATGTATTCAATTTTTTATTAGTAATTTTACACAATGAAGAAGGATATATATATATATATATATATATATATATATATATATATATATATATCATATAGTAAAATCATAAAGATAAATTTAAATATTTTAAAAAATATATTCTAAACAAAAAAAAATTTTTTTTCTATCAAGTTACAACCTTCTACAATGTCAGGCTTAATATTACTTTGAATAAATATAAATATTTTTGCTAATTTTATATATTGATATTTTTGCTAATTTTATATATTGATTTATTTGATGATACACTAATTTTCTATTCTTCTACATTCGTCATACCAAACATGGTCAACAAAATGTAGTAAAATAAATAAAGGACTTAAAAAAATCGATTAATCTTAATAAGAATGGTTAATTTCATGAAGAATTCTTCTGAAAAGTTGGCAAAATTGTAAAATATTTTTATCTACATTAGTTAGAATATGCTGTAATTTTTTGTGTGTAATCAGGCAAAATATTTTATATATAAAGTCATTAATGAAATTTTTTTTCTTATTGCTGCTATCCATGTTAATTTTTTAACAAATTGCTTTTTGGTTTGCTGTTTAACAATTTGTGAATTTGATTACTATGTTGGCCTTACTCAATGGTTGCTGAATGGGTAGCAACTTAGCCTTCAGTTCAGGTAATCAATTCCTGCCTCTGGTTAATATTTAATGATTTTCAGTCCATATTAAGCATAATCTTGTGTGCTAAATGAGATTGTGAAGCCAATATTAATTTAGGTATGGATATTTATAATAATTTAAAACCTACCTGATCAAATTCTTGAATGCAAATCAAAAAATATTCTCGTTTACAATAAATAAGATTGCTGCAACATTCTAAACTGTGCTTCTCAATAGATTAACAATATTTCCATTTAAAAAATATATCTTAACTCTTCACACTACAATGATTCACACTATAAAATTAAGAAATTTGTCTACTTGAAATAAATATTTTAACTAAAATATTTGTGCTTTAAGTATTTTCAAAATCATTCTTCTATGAAATTAGGTTTCTCAAATTTGTTAGACTTACATGGTTTCTGATTGGCTAATGCTTTGGTCCTAAACTCAACAATTTTGTGTTTAATATCCACTTCAAGAAAAAATAGTTTTTGTGGTTTGGAATTCATGTTAAACTGTGGATCGAGAGTGAAATCGGTCCTGTTGTGCAAAAAGTGGTCATAGATTGATAATCCTACTACAAAGTTATACAAATCAATGAGGAGAAATGATTAATATGCATTTCCAATTTTCATTCCTATTTGAATTGTTTTAACACTTGAATTAAATACTCTTGACCAGAATAGAAAAGGAAATCTCTTGATAAGAACAAGAAATTAAATATCCTTATGGTATTTAGATTTCATACACAAGTGTAGCAAATCTTAATTTTTAAAGACTTCTAATTCAAAAAATATTCTTTTTATTTTATCAAAACAGTGTGCAGAAATAAGTGACCGACTTTTTCCCTTCCTTTTTAAAGACTACTTTTTGTTGTTTGCTTCTTTTGTCTTTAATTGTAATAAATTCATTATTAATTTTTAAATAATTGCTATTAAAGTACAATTTTTATTATTGTTCCATCTTATGGTATTTCCATAAGTTGATAGTTTTTTCATCAGTGAATAAAACATGACAAATTTAATTTTAGCAAGGAGTTTCATCTAGTACTAAAATCAAAAGGCTAATTGATATGATAAAATAATAATGAATCAATTATTAAAAGTTTTTAGTTTAGACATGTTGCTGTATTAAGATTAATTACTTAATAAATTTGAAACAAATTTTTTGCAATAATTTATATGATATAAAGATAGAAAAAATGAAATAAAGATAGAAAAAAATATTTCTATAAATTTTTTCATGATTTACTTTTTTTTTATTAAAAAAATCTTATTTAACTTTCATAATATTTTCCTTGATTTATATAAAAATATATAAATGTACGAAATTTAAAATGTTTCAAAATATAGTTTAAATGGATGAACTTTATTGCAATTTAACAAATCAAAAAGTGTTTATTTATATATTTTTTAATATAAACATTAATGTAATATATTTTGTTATATGTCTAAAATTTTATCGGCCAGAAAAGTTGTCACAAATTAACGGTAAATTGTTTATTGTTCACCAGTGCATTAAAATGAAAATTAATATTTTTTAAAAAAAATTGAAACTATTGTTATAAAATGTATGATTAAAAATATTGGCACATTTTTTTTTTAGTTGCAAAAGTAACTAAATATAAAAAATTTTAGATTAAAAAATCCTATAACTTAAAATTCAATCGCATTCAATACTGTTGTAATGA
The DNA here is from genome assembly GCA_026290005.1 of Latrodectus geometricus. NCBI lineage: Eukaryota > Metazoa > Arthropoda > Arachnida > Araneae > Theridiidae > Latrodectus > Latrodectus geometricus. The sequence continues at coordinate 19,828 of JAPDSC010067234.1, forward strand.
AGTTTCAAATCCTATTTTTTTTTATGTAAGGGCAAAGAAATAATTATTAGAACTGATTTCTTGTTTAAACAAATATAAATGGGGTTTATCAATGTAACATTTGAATATGGTGTACAGTGTTCTTTTGTTGTCGAAAAATGTTGATTTTTTCCCGTTTTTTCTTTTTGGTCAACGTGATTTTACATATGTACCATTTTGTAAAGTGAATCGATAGAGATTTTTAGTATAAATCAAGTTACAGTTTGAACATTTTATTTTAAATCCATATTATATGAATTTTAAATTTGTTTTTGAAATCATTCTCTTATTTTTATAAATCTTTTAAAACATTACGTAAGAAATATATAAATTTTCTCAAAAATTTTAAGCTGTTTATTGGAATTTGTTTTATGATTGCAAAATGCTTATTTGATAAAATTATTTGAATTTTTTAAGAAAGAATTGTCAAAGTAACAAAAAAATTTAGCTGATATCATTTTTTGCTGATTATTTTATTAACTCTTCTACATGTACTAATGTATTTTTTCGATATTTGCAATTTTAATCTACTTTTAACCCACTCCTCACACACAAAATAACATAACTGTAATGCGAATCAAATTATCTTGACAAATAAAAAATGCAAATAGAGCATGATTAGATGTACTTGGTCAAATATTCTCGACCAAAAGGCTACTGTTTGACCTTTCCGAGTCCACTTAGTTTATAGATCATAAATCTTAAGATTTAAAAGAATTGGGTGGAGATTTCATTGTGTTCTATATACGTCATCTTAATAGGCGTGCCATCAACTGCTGTTCTTTTATGACCGCAACAGCTGTTGTTTTCATTGCATAGTTTGTGTTCTAAATCATCCAAGGTAGTTACGCTACTCGGACAGAAGAATTATCAAGTTCCTTCCGGTCTAGTAATTTGAAAAAAAATTTTTTTTTTTTTAGGAATGGCTTCCATTTACTAATTTAAAATAATCCATATAAGGAGGCATTTACAAGCTCATGTGAAATTTTCTGCTGGTGGTTCCTCTTTCTTTATATATTCACTAAAGGAAATGACGTTTTTAGAATTTTTGGCAACTCTATATAATAGTAAGTGTGATGGCATTATAACTGTCAGATCACGTGACCCCCCCCCCCTTTATTGCCAGGTCATGCCACTCCTGTTTTCAAATACATATCTTCAGATTGTGCAAGTTCAAAAGAATTAAAATCGGTATAAATATGGGTTGCTCGTCATTAGACACTAAATAATCTCACAAATAGACAAGTTTGTAAATTAAAATATGTCTTTGAATATCATGTAAATATTATAATGGAGAAATCCATCGAGATTCTCATGAACACAGATTACTCATGTACGTTTTTGCGACAAAGGTAATAACTTAGGTTAAGATGACAGTGTATATATTGATTTTATTAGAATAACTCTAAATCTTAGAACATTCGCCTGGTATTGAGAGTAAATTGATAGATATACATGTCGTATCGATAATCAGGATAATATATATGTATCAAGTGTGTGTAAATATAATTTTTTTTTTTATCTTATTATGAAAATTTTCTATTGTTATTTTAATTGGACAGTTTTGAAAATTCTTTCCTTCAAAGAAATTTTTCTGTAAACTGAATCAGATCTTTTCGTTGAAAAATTCTTCTCTAAATAAGAAAATTCCTTCTTTTGTTTTTTCAATTAAAAAATATAGCATACGAGACATTTCGCTATTCATTTTTGTTTAAAAAATAAAGTCGCGTAATATGTTTTAGATAATATTATGTTCTGATTGTGTTTTTTTAATCCACAAAATTAGTGGTTTTTTAAATGTTAAAAACACTGTTAAACTTGAAAATACCCCATACGATAAAAGAAATCTTGCCGTATGGTTCATATTCTATAACATTGGAAATTCGATTCGAATTTAGTTGATGATGTAACTTATCATTTAATAGAACAACCAAATAAGGCAAGTAAGTAAGTTTTGAATGAAAAGGGTGGGGGGGGGAACCTTTTTCGATTTGTTTTTTAATCTTTTTAAAAGCCAGCCAATAGCTTTATTTAGTTGACTCATTTTCTAGAACATCATTATTTGTTTTGTTTTTTTATTTGGGAAAAGATTGAAATAAATAAAAAATCTATCAGATATTCTTAAATGGGGGAAAAATAAATTCTCTTGAGTCTCAACAAATTACCCATGATTCCAGATTTCTACCAAAGGGAGAATTTACATATGACAAAGGCTTAAAAAAAAGATTCGGCCGTTTGTTTCTGATTAAGAATAATATCCATTATTATCGTTGCCACACTGCATTAATTCTGCATTACATCTGATCTTTCTGGAATGGGCATTTCTTCGGTTGAAAAGTAATTAATTAGCGATGGATGAATGCTAAAAACTAAAAAACAACGGTCGCTACGATTATTTTTCTAATAGATTGTGCAAAATGAATGGGTTCTTCGGGCGACTCTTTTGCTTTTTTTTTGGATTATTTCCAGTTCTGGTAAGATGCAAGCTTATAATTTTTCATTTTTTTTTCTTTTTCTTTTTTCCAGGAGATATATTCGTTTCTTTTTTTTAATTTTTGAAATACTTTTTTGTAGCTGTTCTTTAGGATCGTTTGCAATTCGTGAATGATATTCTTTAATAATTGAAATCGTGGGTCTGTCTTTAATTATATGCCGTTTTTTTTTCTTTTTGATTAAAAAATGTCAAAGAGCTGATTATGTGGTGCATACTGATGAACTACCCTATTAATCTTTGCATTTTAATTTTTATTTTGGAAAAAAATAATGATGTTGAGGTTCCCCCCATCTTTTTTCTTTTTCTAATTAACTTTGATTTAATAATATATTGACAGTTATTTTTTTTTATCAAGACATGTATTTCGGTTTATAGTAGCAAAGCATATTTTTGGAATATTTATTAATGCATAATAATTTGTTAGGTTAATACGCGAAACACACACGTTATAAAATAAATTGTTAAATAATAGTAACAAGTATCTAATAATAGATACTTGACAGAATCTCTAGAAAATCATTTTAATATAAGCAAATTTAAACGCAATAATGTACAATAGGGGTACAGTAATATGCTAGCTTACTGTACTAATTCATAGAAAATGTCTTATAAATAAATTGTTACGCATATTAGGACATGTTATTAGTGCCAATTCCAGTGTTTATTCAATAAATAATATTAAAATAATTAATATAATCTCTTGAAGAAAATTATTTTCCTTTACTTCGTTTTTTTAAATATACTGAGCAATGAAATGCATTAATATTAGAAGCAAAGAAATACATTAGAACTACAGTAATTTGTTTGTTAATATTACTGATACATGAATCACGTTTTTTCTTAATTAAATAGTTAAATAAACTAGGATGTATTATCAGTGACACAGTTTTAGTGCATCTATGCAAAGCATATTTAAAAGGATATTACATTATTTCGTCTTTCAAGAGAAAAACGCGTATTGAAACAATAATATATTGAGGAGCACAATAATTTATCTTCTTTTAATAAAATGCATACGCCTTATAAAATTAAAGCTAAAAAACGTCATTAATGTTATAAAATTATATTATTAAATTATTATATAAAGGAAATATTTTTCGTCCTAAAAGAAATTGAAATTGTTTTCTAATATTTTTCTATTCATTTAAATTAACAAATTTAAGCGAAAGAGTAAAATATTTTGTATTTATACCAAAAGTCTCATTAGTATTTGCTTAAGTTTTAATAGGGCAGTTTTAAAAATCTTGAATTTCAATATCTGTAATTTCTCTCGGAAATGCAGAATTTGACGTGTGAAAATTGTTTAAAATGAGAAGTGTAATCTTATATTATTTAACTGAGCTTACTATGATCTTAATCATTATTTTGTTTATATTTCATTTTCTTTTAATTAGATATTTCCATATTGTTTATATCAAAGATGTATTTTTTGAAATGAGGCATTTTATCACAAAATTAGTGATATCTAAGTTAGAAATTTCAATAATTTTTAAATCACTCCGGATGACTTTACAATAAATAGTTCATGGTCGTTACCATCATGCATTTTTTTATGCGGGGACTGCTTTTTAGGCTACGCGATGCATTTTTCAAATGCCAAATAACAGAAATTTATTTGTTTTGCTGTGGGCAGGTGACAAAGAAACTTCCAATTCCTGCGGCTTTCATGGCCGCCTTATTATACGTCACCCACCTGCTTTTTTAATCAAATTAGCATATCGTCTGCCGAAAGTGAATGTTACATCTGCCCTTATGCAGAACAAGTGTCTGTGTTTGCCAGGTGAATTTTTGCAGATGTACCTGACAGTGTACTCAGTTTCAAAGTGATTTCTTTTGTTTGTATTAGTAACTTATAAAAGTTTAATATTTGGAACACGATAATGACAAGTTTAGTCGATAAAGTGATAAGCTAATTCCTTTAGGTGTCATTATATAAATTTAAAGTAAGGAACATTTAGTACATAAAAGAATCGAAAATGAATTTTTCAGGCCATATTTTTCAAAATCATTCACTAATAAGTTATAAAACTCTAATGCTGTTTACAACTTAAAAAAACTGTAAGGGTGCTGTACGTTGGTTTTTAAATAAATATTTATGATTTGTTTTTCTTCGACAAATTTATTTAGAATATTGTTGACCGTAATGTCATTAACAAAAGTTGACTTTGTTGAATATATATATATATATATATATATATATATATAATTAACATTAAATTTTTAATCAAACGATGAGCAATAAATAAATTAGATATCACCTCCCCCCCAAAAAAAAAGCTTTGAAATTTATTTAAAAAATATATAAAAAGTTCTTTAGACTGATTTTTTTTCAAAATTATTAAAAACGATTTATAAGATTTTAATACTGTCTACTATTTAACTAGCCTGTAAATGACGCTGTAAATTACCATTAAAAAATAATGATAAAAGATGTGCGATTTATTTATAATTATGTTTTCATTGTAATTAGCGAAATTTCATTATGTGATTTAACCGTGGTTTTAAAACCCACCGATGTCGTGGAACTCTAGTTGAATTCTGGATTTCTCAAATATGTCCTCCAATCCTGATATTAATATATTAATTTTAGATATTAATGAATAAATATTCTAATTTTTCAATCAGTTTATTGCGTAAAAAATATGAATGACGCAACATGCAATTAAGGAAGTGAAACTCAGGAAATAAGACTTCCATTTTGTGATTGTCACTTCATAATGCAATCGGATGCTTTTGTTTCCCGCGAGAAAATAACCGAATTGGCAAATATTTGCCATGGCCCTACCTGTTCCGGAGGAATGCAAGATAGCGGACGACGGTTTCTGTTGGAAGTTCGGTTTATCTTGGGAATGTCGAAATCACCGTTATTTATCGCTTGGTATTTACCAAGGATGATTTGCTTTTCTTATAAGCGCTGATCCGGTGAGTTGTGTATTCTGCACGTCCAAGGTGACGAACAAGATAATTATATCGCTTTTGTCGTTTTACACGTGCATAGAAAGTCATTTTTGGCACAAGTTTCCAGACATTTCGTTAAGAACGCCTTAATCTAGTGGTTTTCAAACGTTGAATATTTTTCTAGTTTCCTGTTTCTAATGTTCTGTAAATAATCAGTACATCATAATATTTTTTGATCTTTTATTTTTATTTAAAAAAAATTCTTTTTGAATATACTAATATATAAAATTCAAGTTTTTGAAAAAAATTATTTTTTCCGTGAACATTATTTAAAATTTTAATCTAAAACATTGTTCGTCAATGGTATGTATGCACTTGGTACCATTGTGTATATATATATATATATATATATATATATATATATATATATATATATATTATACACATACCGGGAGGCATTGGTATGGAATAACTATTAATCAAGTCATATATCTACCTTCTGCCGTAAAGTTGTCCATTAAGTGGTATCAAATTAAGTTGAAAGCTTGTATTAGTTTACTAACACAAAAGAGAAACTGTGAACAGTTTTTTTTTTTCGCTTAATGAATTCTCTCTTTTCTTGTCAGTAAATATATTAATGACAATTTCAAAACTTCGCTTCCATTTAAGTTGCTGACAGTCCGTTGATTAGCTTTGTTTCATGTAGTATACTCATTTAGGATTGCGATTTGTGCCATGCTTCGGAATCCACTTGAAACTAGTATTTTTGGTCGAGTTGTACAAAAAGTACTAACTATAACATTTGTAACCAAACCAAGCCAACTGAGAAGGCAAAAAACTACAGATCGGTTTACAAAATGAACTACCATCTATTACTTTTAAGGCCAGATATTTTATTTCACATGATCTATGCTATTATATGAAAATTCGCTTATCTCCGCCTACTTTACGTTATCCATCTTAATATGAAGCGTTTATTGGTTACTTTAATATAAATCTGCCCCTCTTTAATGCCATCCAGTATATCTAAGTTCACGACTCTCCTTGGTTGATATCACTTCACTCTTCAAAGGAAAGAAAATTGTTATTTTTCATTTCGCTTTCACAGCGCATCTATTTTTTTTTTATATATTTTTTTGACGAAAATAATTTTTCGCAAAATAATCCATTAATCATCTTGACTGCTCATATTAAATATTGTATAATAGTGAAATCTATTTACTGCCGAAAAAATGTCATTGCTCAAAACAAACTTTCTTGGAAACGGCACTATTTCCGACTCTAGCGACAATTGTAGCGTGTGCAACTTCTGTCCAGCGACCGATACGAGAAATACATTGTTTATTTATTGATCGCTGCCTTCCCTCTTCGCACGTAAGATCGATATCAGGAATGTCGATATTCTGATAAAAACATCAATATTCTGCATTACAAGCTCCGACTAAGATTGAACGATATAGATTCCGATAAAAGAGCATGCCATTTTTGTTCTCTTAAATATTTATTAGATAGCAAAGTAGGTCATACGTGTTTTTTTTTTTATTTTTCATCTTGAGAAAGATTTTATCGTTGCTCAAAAGATTCGCACTTAAGTTTAAAATGTATGGAATATTTTATGTTGTGTATAATCATAAAATATAAAACTCTCCCCCATTTTGTATTTTTTAATCTCATGTCGAGGTTGTTATGGTGTTTAGAATATTAGCAGTTAAGGTTTTGTATTCTGGCTCACAGTTCAACTGTTTCTGTGTTAGATTCCCCACTGGGGTGATTGCAGTAGTTAGGAATCTCCTGTAAGTATTCATGTTCATCGGCGCAGGCGAGCTTTGGACAGTACTTTAAGCTTAACAAATTTGGAAAACTCGCCCATCACCAAGCGCTTCGTAGTTTAGAGCCACTGTGTGGTGACGAGGTCACACCTGAACTAGCATCCACCTCTCCACGTTCACGTCATACTAGCGGAACGTAACAGATTAACTGGTAAGACACATTACACACGTCACAGACACACACGTCACAGATTAACTGGTAATTAACTGGTAACTGACACGTCATACTAGCGGATCGTCACAGATTAATTGGTAAGAGAAGGGTCATAGGACCCTTCTCTTACCAACAGAGGTCTAGCAACGTACGAAGGGAGAATGTGGTTACCCTACCTCTCACTGTCCGCGGCAAATGATGTTTCAATTTGCTGATAATAACGGGAATCGGCGTTAAGCTACTAAGCAATTGGAACTCTGTTTCCTATAAGCAGTAGGTCCCTATCCAATTAGACCTATATGCAAAAGTGTAGTGACTTAACCTAACCAACCAATGAAATATACCACACACAACATCATGTTTATAAATACATGATTACTTGACCTGTTGTAATTCTTATTAATTTAGTAAATGTTCTGATTATACATTTTTATCTAATATTATATTTTATATAAACTTAGTCATATATATCATAACTTTTCCATGCGATGGGAACCATTAGCATTATTTATAGATGTATACAATTCTATAGAATAAAAACACTATTGCTTTCGAGATATTATATTATGCTGGCTGGATTCCAACTGTTGCTAAGGTTAAATGTTGGCGTTATGTCATTGGCGAATCCTTTACATCAAATAGTTTTAAGATTTTTGTCATCAAACGAAATAGTTTTCTCCAAAAATTATTTTTATGTCATCCGGTATTCATATTTTCTCATAATCTGCTAATTACTTAAAATGTAACAAAAAGTTTAATGAAAAGTATCATAGAATCGAATTTGAATGAAACCTTCTGGTATATAGTTACTATGAAATAAAAGAATTGTCTTTCAATTCTTAAATGAGTGAAAGTATCAAAGTACTATTGTAAATTAGAATCATTACTACAACGTAGTAATGATTCTAATTTACATTTCACCTTTCGCGTTATTTCTTCGTCTCTTCCTCTTTTTTTCTACATTGTATGCTACAAATATTCCTCATTTTCAAAGTATTTTTCAATATAAATACCACAATATAAGTTTTCTCTTGTAATATATTTCTTTTTGTTTCTCCCTACAAATATTCGTTTATGTTATTATATTTTTTTGTTTTCAACTGCTAAGTAACTTTTTCCTGCGTCTATTTCTACATCTTTTCGTTATCTTATCGAAATGTTTTCTTCATATCAGCTCTTAACGAAATAAAAGCAGAAAAAGCGTTACGGTAATCTTTTCCCATGTTTTACTCTTCAAGCATTCTTAACTACAATTAATTTAGAATAAAAAAAAGACATTTGTTAACTGCGAAATAAAAATTTTCTTTGTATTGCTTTTAATAAAAACAAAACTTGATTAACTGGATGATTGGGTTTAGTCTAGGTCTGCGAGACTCTAATATGCCTACATGGCGTACAAAATTCTCATAAATATATTCCACTTATTCTAACCTTAATTATTTTCTGCCCTTAATTTAGACTGTCGCCAAAATGTCGGTGATGCGTATATACTGATAGTTAAGTGTGTGAAAACAAAACGAGATTGGGCGACAAGATCAACTATCAGATAAACCCAATTGTATCGGGCTTGTCTAGTTTATAAAGCAACTCTGAATAGTATTCGGCAGCATTAAATCTCTAATGAAATTTACATAATCAGTGCGAAAAATGAAATTCGGCTTCCTAGTCACGTTTCTTGTTAATTGGGAAGACGACGCTTTCGATAATTCGTAGCTACTTCTCCCTTTATTAGGCTCGCTCCTTAATATTATTTTAATTATTAAATCGCTTGCAACTCTTTTCTCTTGATGGCAAATGAGATTAGCTTCCTGCTAATGGCTCTATTTATTTAATTCATTTTTAAGCGAAAAGCCTTTCAAATTTTATAAGCCGAGCAAAGTTTGAAGCCTGCGCCTGGAATTTTAAACGCTGCTATTCGTTTTGAACTGACGCGTTTTATTTCACTCGCTTGGTTTTCGTTCATTATTTTGGAGGAATATTTAAGTGAAAGAAGAGCCAACTCTGATTTCTCTACTAGAGTTAATTAGAATTTTGGGGTTTGGATTCATCACCCTATGGTTACAAATCGGAATTATATAAATTATATTATATTTCTTAATAATACTATATTTCTTAATATATATTTTGAACATGGAGACTTAAATTCCATTTAATCCAAGTAATTGCGATTTAAATGAACGATCGTGAGTTCAATGGTGAGCATATTCTGGCTCTCAATTCAACAGTACACGAGTTCGATTCTTATGTCAGTAGTGAATCTTGAATATTCCTAAGCACTCATGCCCTATGTATGGATGTAGAAAGTAGAAACCTTAATGTTGGTTCAAAATTATAGCATTAGAAACCTTTCAAGTCTTAGCGTCTGATGTTTGCAGTAAGCACTGAATTAACAAACCCTAAAATGAAAAAAAAAAAAAAAAAAAAAAAAAAAAAAATCGACAATTTTGTGATAAATTAGCAAATCACATTTTTTTTAATCATAATAATAATTACGTGCAAGTAATCAGGTCGACATCTGAGCTGGAATTCTCTAAATTCTGGCATTCAACCGAATTCAACGAATTTTACACGAGAATTTTAAATAAAATTATACGTGAAAAATAATTTCAATAAAAGCCAAATAATTGTAGTAAAATTTAATTTTTTTCAAACTAAAAATCCCTGCATTTCTCTTTTCTTAACATTCTCTTCTGAAAGTCAGCTACTTAACATTTTGTTATGATTTCTGATGCAAATTATAAATTTATAAAAAATAAGAAATCAAGCTCTTAAATTTATTGCTTTTGATTACATTAATGTTTTTCAATTAGTAAAATGCAAATGTTATTTTTGTTAATTTAAAGATTCTTAAAGAAGTATAGAGAGTTTCAAAAATTATTTTTAATAAGATTTTTGAAGAACTTACGACACAGAGCTTATTTTTTTAGTTTTATCTTTTAGTAGATGTCAACTATACATCTCTTTATTTGGGTGGTACGCCCGTTCTCATCTCTGGAAAGTTGCGCATTAAATGTTCCTTAGGATAAAATATTATTCCTCATCACAAGGAGAAAATATCAGCTTATGTATCATTCTTAGTTGACTTCGTTTCTGAACATCGATTGCTTGAAATGATCAATCTGAAACGTATCGTAAAGACGTGACCTAACATCCATATTAAAATAAAAACAAAATTAAATACGCTTTTTCTGGAAAAAGTTATTTTATTTGCAAATACAATTTACATTTAGAATACAATTAGTTTCCTGTTGGTAATAAGTAATCAAACTGGTCGTCAACACAATTGATATGATTAGGTGATATTTCTGTATTAGCGATAATTATTTCTATATAATCAGTACAAATATCCTTCATCCTTTTTTTACGGGAAAGCATGAATTTTTGTGCGTGGTACTAATTTTCCACTAACTAAGACAGGAAAAACGAGTCATAGAAAATTACTCTATTGCCTTACTCTTGCATGTTTTTAACCAACATGTTTGCAACAGTTTTTTATTCCTCAGTTTGTGTCGCCTAACCGTGGGCGTTGAGACGCAGAGAGCTTGCCAGACAGCTTGACGCTCAAATGCCAAACGACGATATCCCAGAAAGCAGACACTGTATTTCCCCCCTCCAGAGCAGAGATGCCCAGACATCATCAACCCACCCAACCATGCATTGATTTCAGTTCAATGTTTGTTTTTCAAAGACAGTTCCGTTTTCAAATGAACTGCAAAATAACAGTGGATTACCATTTGATAACTAATAAACAGAAAACTGCGTTTATTTGATGTTTCTAGTGTAAATAGTTCGTTCCTAATTATAAATTCTGTTTTTGAAATTCTAATTTGAAAATTATTTCCATCAACAAATTTAATGCCTAAAATTAGCAGTCCTGTGTGATCAATTTCCTTATTTTCAAGTAAAAATCCGCTTATTTATTCTGTTAATTTTTTAATATTTTGCAAATTTGTTTGAAAATATATTCTAAAGCAGTATATATCAGTTGAAATTAGTGATAGTCAAAATAATGAAGTTCTGTTAAAATTGGAAGATTATTTGTTTGAATAGAGAAAATGAATTAATTTTGTTAGATACACATGTAAATGTGAAAGCTTATTTAGGTTATCGGGGCAGTCTATTTTCCCCAACATTCTTAAATCAAAAACTTTTAATTTCGTAAGTAAAAAGCAGATTAGTTGACATTCTGGCCTTCAACAATCATCGATTCAAGTCTCTATTCAGTGGTCGATATTTTTGTAGTTTCTATTATTGATTCCATTATTCGAATTGTAGAACTTCCAAGCAACCGACCAAAGTATCCAAAGCAAATGGAAATGTGCAACGAATATGCATTTTCAGATAAAATCAATTTGTCTAAAGCATGGATTCATTTAATTATAATTTTATATTTTAAATATTTTATAGCTAAAATTTCGCCTTCAAATTAAGGTTTTAAAATTACTCTATTTTTCCTGAATTGACTATTTTTTATTTTCACGTGATAAATATAAAATCATGATTTGTGTTATATTCACGTTTTTATATTTATTTACATTTTATTGTATATTTATGTTATATTCTAGTTCTTTAGATTTGAAACAGATTTTGCGACTTTCAAGAAATTTATTGTTTATAAATTTGTTTCATTTGGAAACTTCTTGTCGCGTGGATTAATCAAAAATGTGAAGCAAACTTATTCTCGAAGAAAATAGATAGTATTTCTAAAGCTTGAGAGAGCTGCTTTAACTTTGTCATCTACTTTCTCCATTTATCGTTGAATTCTGTTCCTTTGGGGACATCTGAGTATCTTCACTGGAACCGCACTCTCCTCTCGCGGGAATTCACATGCCTTCCAGCGCGAGGAAAGCATATCTTAGGGAGTGGTATGCCTCGGCGGGGCTGTCACTTTTAATTAAAAATCTACCATGAGACGCTCTCATTTGCATTGAAAATCAAACGCAGGAATTTCGTACCCTTTTATGTATGTGATGACGCCATCGCGCAGACAGGTTAGGAATCAAAACATTTTCTTTCCGTCTGGTAGGAATATAGTCAAGGACTGCGGTTACAGCTACATTTTCAAAGTTAAATTTTTTTTTTTAAATATCGAAACTGTTGGCCTTCCCGCAAACCTTTTTTGGTCATTTCTGCTTTACGAAATTATTTTGAACGAGAAATACATTTGCGTGTGAAAAAGTGAAAATAAAAAGTTTAGTTACTACTTTAATTATGCAAACATATATATATATATATATATATATATATATATATATATATATATATATATATATATATACTGTATACTTTAAAAAATGAAACTGGTCCTGCATAATGGAGTCTCTCTAGTCTGGGAGATCCTGATAATCCGGAGTGACTTGACAAATACAAATAATGAGCTTCTATCAATAAAATATTTTGTTTTGTAATCTTTAACCAGCTTTAAAGGTTAGGAAAAAAGATTTCGTTGCAATAATTTTGACACATTTCTACGGTAATCCTAGTTAATCCGACAATCTAATCCGGATTACAAATAGATGACTTTTTGGTGGCCAGCATCCGAAAGGAATTCGAAGGCGTTTCTACATATTTTTTAGACAGTTGTGTTTTTGTCTCCAGAAGAAAACTTTGAAGAACGAGCCTCAACAGAAGTACGTTTTGAAATCAGACCTCTTTACCCAAACCATTCTTTCACAATGACCGGATTTCAACTCGGAAACTTCCATTTTGAATGTTGATACGCAGAGCTGGCTGACGAATGGTGAGTGGTCTTCGGTTCAACAGTTTTTTGGTTCGAAACCAACCTCGGGTATGAAAGCTTATAGTGGTTTGGAATCTACTTTAAACAATAACTCCAGATCTAATTAGTCCCGTGAGCAAAAAATGGCAGTTGAGTGATCGAATATAAGTACTGGCCTTAAAATACAATTTAGATCTTACGCATCAGATTGGATCGCGTTTATAAAAAATATCCTAGCGAATCACCCACCTTTTTGATATTTAAAATCAAATAATGAATTTGACTGACGAGATAGTTTGGAGGGATGTCGAAACTGAGCTGAGTCGATGTCTAAATTATCAGTGGTATTCAGTTCAACCGTCCATGAATTCGATTCCCATCCCTGATTAGATCTTCGTATGTGTTCGGAATCCTATTTTAATTGTAGGTTTCAATCAAATGAGCTTTTGTAGGAAAAAGTGACCATTGAACATCAAGCCATCTAGTCAGACGAGAAAAAATGAAGTGAATAAAATTTAATTATTGTATTTAATATAATAATTAAAAGTATAACGAAGTTTGAATTATTTAAATAGGAACCTGTTCTCAGAACTGATTGGTTAAATGCTTATTATTAAAAAAATATTTATTAATAAAACTTAACTTGTAAAATAAATTTGATGGTATGAATTATTGAAAGGTGAATGATCGAATTGATAGATCTGATGCCATGAATCCATATAGATAAAATAAACATTACTAGAATAATTAATCTTACAAGTTTTGCTAATTTAGTTTTTTAGTAGCAAATTAGTAATCATATACTTATTGTTTTTTATTAGTTATAATTTCTATTAATTTTGTTTTCTTTTAATTATTAATTTAAATAATAAACATAAAATAATATTGAATAAGAAAACTAAGTTAACTTTTCATTTACTGATTTTCAGTGTTTTGTCTCTTAGAAAATGAAGCTTTCATAGAAGATTATTTTATTTTATTTTTGTATGCTAATGTATTTACTACTACTGTTTCAAGTTTTATTTGCACGTTTTTATTTTATTTATCTCTTTTATAAACATTTTATAATGAATTAAGCTTAATTTTCGGATTTCAATCTTGAATTCTAAATAATTTTAAATTTCCAATTTATTTTGAAAGTAGATTATAAAAATTATAATCTACAATCGAATAACATTTTCAAGATTTTATTACTTTGAGAAAATAATTGAGTGTAGAATTGAGAGGAGGGGGGGGGGCACATAATATTGCATGTGGTATATGCTCGATGTAGGTCATACCATTTATTTTTGTTATTGGAATTTTTTTTTCGGTATAAAGTTTAAATAGTAATAACAAGAAAGGGAGAAAAACTATTTTTCTCAAATATTGGAGGTATTGATCTTGCCGCCAATATAAATAAGGTTTTCCACTCCCATATCGATTTCAACCACTGTTAACACCCAAAAGGATGCTGGATTTTTCTGCATCGATTTTTTTTCCCCAACATCAACTTTTATCCCCGGCAAATTGATTGGCTCTTAAAAATTATCGTCTGCCTCACGAACAGAAGTCACATGTCTTATTAAATTACTTTTGGATCGATTCTGTTCCTCGGAGAGGGGACTATTTTTTTCCCTTCGGTTTTCTTTTCCTTTCTTTAGTTTTTGTACCAATTGAAATGTCAGATGCATTCTGGTCATTTCATAAATTTTAAAGTCGTTTGCTTCCTAGATTCGCTGAGGACCTTTCTTATTGAATTTCTCTAACTATTAATTATGGGATTTTCCTTTTTCATTCGAACCATTAAGCCTTTGTAGCTTTGTTTCCGAAAGTTTAGTTTTGCGAATCAAAAATCGATAGACATAGCATACCGCTGATGTTGATAGCTGGGCCGACCATCTAATTGAACTCCCACACCGCCTCATTGGAGCTGCCAATCAGTGTGATTGATCCAACTAAAGGGCACTTTGGTCGGATCAAAATGAAACTGTTGTGTTGCCTTTTCCCATTATGTTGCTGCAACTCCTAAAAATAAAGTTTTGGTTATGCGTGGTTTCATGATTGAACTGAGTTCTTTGGGCCCTGAGTTCGATTCATGCCTTTGTTTAAAAACAAGAGATGCGTATTTTTCATGTGCGTTTATCGGGATTTTTCCAGATTTCCAACTCCCAACGTGTGATTACAGATCTAAGAAAAATCTAATAAAACCAATTAGTGGAAAACATTTAAACTACAACTTGTTGTCAAAATATAGCTTTTTTAAAAATTGTTTGATTTCGAGCTGAAATTCGCTTTTTTTCTTATTATCTGAGCATTTTTTTTTAATATTAATTAGTTTTACTCGAGAAGCCAACCAAGCAAATACTCATAAATAACATTTTGCATTATTACAAATGCTTATGAATTACTGAAGTTTGTTAATTTAACATATTCTGTAATTGCAGCTACTTTTTTATTTTTTTTGTTTATTATCTTTCTGCGTATATCTTTCTTTTTGTCTTTTTTTTTTTTTTTTTTTTTTTTTTTATGTTTTCTTCAACTGAAACTATTATATTGCTTACTATTTTTATGATTTTGATTTTTCAAATGTTTATAAAATTGCTTTGTTTGTAAATTGATAATTGTTTACATTTTTTTTTATGCCATATTTTATCCAATTCAGTCTTTTTTAAAATCATTATATTTTTTGTGTCATGCCATTATTCTTTTATTATTTCTTTCTTCCATTTTTCACATTATTTTGTATCAACTTTTTCTTATTTTAAATTGATTTCCTATGTTAAATATTTAGAGAAATTTTCTTATCAACTCGCATTTTTTTCGAATATTGCCATCTCTTTGGAATACTGCTACATTAGAAGAGATTTTTTAAAATTGTAAACCTGATAATTAAATGAGAATAAATATGCAGATTATATACATGTAAATACTTTTTTATTATATAATTCTTATTTCTCATTTTAAATCTTGTAGTTGAATTCACTACATCTTTTGAGTAATAGATTTCTAATTTCTAACGTAGGAATATTTTTTAATCATTGTTTAGATAAAACTAAAAATTTCGTTTAAATTTAACTTTTGAATTTAATTTACTTTTACGCTTCACTAGGTTTCGTTTTCAATTCATAGGATGCCAAATACCAAAATCACATTCAAAAAAAGTAAAAATTGTACCCACGATCTTGGAACCTTGCTACAGACATGATTATATATATAATCTTGAAAGTTTTGTGGGTTTTATTGCTTCGAAATTAGCACAAGAACATTAGTATGTAGCCAATAAAACTAATTATTCTTGGAGTTCATTCAAATTTCTTTTTCGGATTTATCACATTTTTGTTCCTGGAAATGTCAATAGATTCATTACTGTCGTCATATAATTTCAGCTTATGCAAACGACCTTTTCCCATTAAAATAAATAACTATTGATTCCGTGCACTTTATGACACTATCAAAATGCCATTAATTGTCTCAAGAAAATCGTTTGTTGCCTCTGTGCCGAAAATCAGTTGTCGCCCGTTTTTGAACAACTGCAAGCGACACTAAACCGAAAGGCTAATTATCAGCGAAACAAGAGGGTAACGCTGCCTTAATGGATGTCTTTCTTGTTATTAATGAAAGACCTCGTGCTCGTAAAAGAATTGCAATATAATGGAGTTACGAATTTCGGGGGCTCTGACAGGGTCGCTTAGCCACAAATTCGATAATTGCGAATTTTCATTCGATAATGACGCTGCCATCAAAAGAACTCATAAATAAATAATTGAAGACAGTGATCAAAATATTGATGACTGTATTTTCGCTCGTCTGCTTGTTATTTTTCTACTTTATTTTTTGTTCCATTGATAATGGTGATTGCGTACCGTAAATATTAATTTAATAGTCTGTGTAATTACTTGAAAATTAAAGTCCTGTACGTAAATTGCATCTTTATCTAAATTGTATATTTTAAGGCATTAGTAATTAACATTTTTTTCAAAAAAGAATTTAATTTTCGTCCAAATGATGCATTAGAAATTATGATTTCGCCTCTAATCGTGATTTTTCTTATTTTTCGCCATTTTTAATAGCTCTTTTTCTATGCTGTGTTTGTTGAAATTGAATTAGGTTTTAATCCACCGGCATCATTAGCGTTCTATTTATCTAGTCGAAGAGCATAATGAAACAGCAGATAATTTGAAGTTATTTAGCTTCAGTAAATTGCAATTTTCTCCAGTTAAATTAAATTATTTTTCGTGTCACTTCATTCAGCGTTATCTTGTCGTGCAACGTCTTGTTGCTTTTAATGTTTTGGAGATTTTTTTTAAAAAATCTATTGATTTTTTCCCTTTTAATTATTGTTTAAGTGAAGTTTATTCACATAAAGTTATTTTCTGATCATTCATTGGGTATTTTAATTAAAAAAACGGGTTGTAATATCAATTTCCACTTAATGAATTTGAAAATAAGTATATTAATATTAATAACAATGGACTATGTCTATGTGATATAAACTTTCTTTGCAGAATGGAAGACCTAGATTTATTCAAACAAAAAATATCATGCTTTTGTTTTCGGTGTGGATAGTTGAGTTTTAAAGTTATTCTTTAGGATACGTGACTACGATCCACTATTTATAAAACAAAGCTGCCATCCGATTGGTCAGCACTCTAGCTTTCGGTTTAATAGATCGTGGAATTCGAATCCCACCTCAGGCTCAGATTTTTGTATTGTTAAAATTGGTCGTCGTGCACTAAAAATTACCTTTTAGTGACAAACCAAACCATCGTTTATGAAGAAATCCTCCAGGAAATCAAATACGCTGTTTCTGGTTGCCAATTACTGTTAGCATGAAAACGAAACTATTCTGTAATTTTGAACCGTTATCAAATGACGAAGGTTTGACACTCGAGCTCACAAGTTTCAGATTCATTACCGCAGTTGCGAAATTAACACTGCATCAAGGCAAGTGTTTTCCTAGAATTACTTATTTGTGTTCCAACATTTTCTCATTCCTGGAAAAAATCTAAATGAGATAGAATAAAAAAAAATATTTCGAAAAATAATTTCAGAAAATTATCGTATTTCGTGACAGAGCTTAACTATTGGAAGAGTCGTAAGGAGAAACCTTCCGTCTTTCATGTAAGTGATTTTTTTCAGGCAACAGCAAAAATGTTGTGTAATATTCATTGGGAATACTATCAAAAGTACTTGAGACAAAACTATATTTTTAGTTATTATTGAATAATATAAATTATATTAGGTTGAGGAAAATAAATCCTTTGTTTTTTCGTTCGATATCTCGTTCAGTATTGATAATACAATTTCAGTTTTTTACTCATATAAAAGATTACATTTCGTATTAAAAAAAAGTATATTGCTGTTTCTTTTATTTATTCATTCAGTTTTAAGATACAGGATGTTAATAATGGAAGTCAACAAAGAGAGAAAATATAGAACAATCTCAGTTTTTTTTTTCTTTGATAAAGGCTAAAATACTAGCAGCTGAACATCGGGAATGGTGTTTATGGTCCTGATACTGTAACAACCAATTGCGTGTAATATTGGTTTCATAGTTTCCATTCAGGTATATATAATGTTAAAGATGCGCCTCGTACAAATAGGCCCATCGTTGAAGTTGTTGATAAAATCACACAATCCGAAGTTGACCTATATGTTTGCTGTTCAGAAGCTAAAGATCGGCCTCAAAACACAGTTTGGAATCATTTGCTCAAAGCTAATCAATAAAGTATAAGTAAGGGTCACGTAAAAAAAGATTTCTTTTTTCCCAAGCTGATGTATATATTAAATTCTATTTTCTTCGTGGCGACAAGGATGGGATGATCCATTAATACAGAAAATTAGTTTTCTTCTAAATACTTTATTCACAATTCTTTTAATCATACTTAGAACAATTATTAAAACAGCTTTGAGTTTTTACACAGGCTAAGAAAATCTGGTTTCTACGAAACAGAAACTAAACTCTGCAACTTTCCGAGATGAGGACTTAAGCGCCTGACTCCTTGTTTCACTCTGAACTGACTACTTGATTGAAGTTTATATTTATACCCCTTTGGTATAAGCCCTGGAATTTAATAAAGCATTTCTGTAGTACGCCTATAATAACTCTGCTAATATTCATCCTATCGATTCCAAACTTAAAAAATACAAACATGTTTTGTCGCCAAAAATGTCGGCAAGGTCTGTTAGGTTTTACATACTTGTTTCTCATCTCTGAAAACTGCTATTTCACAGATAGTTTGTGTTTAGAAACTTTCACTTATCAAGCGAATGACTAAACAAATAATTAAGCAGACATCCATACACATATTTACGCTTTATTATTTGTAACTTTTATTTATTAGGTTGGGGTAAAAGCAATCCATTATTTATTTATTATTATTATTATTATTATTTTTTTTTTAGTAAGAAGCTCCAGCGATCGATATTTCATGAAGTATCGATCAAGCAATTTCAGATTTATGCTCGTTGAAAAGGTGGCATTTTGCAATAAAAAAATTCTTTTGCTCTCTTTTGTTTGGTCTATTCATTTATGAGTTAAAGAGTGTTAAAAGTATAATCCAGCAAAGAGAAAATTCGTCATTTTTACAATTTTTCTTTGATAAAGTTGAAAATACAAATTATGCGATTGAAATTGGGAATGATGTTTATGGTCCCCAAACTGTAACAGTTAGTTACGTGCAATTGGAATAGTTACAACCATTGGAAATCACGCGACTTTTGCTATCGCCGATTCAATTCAGGTATTTTAAATGTTAAAGATGCACCTCTCATTCGGGTGCATCGTCATCGAAATTGTCAATAAAATATTAAAAACTTTCGAAGCTGACTGCTTGTTAGCAGTCCTAATATCACCCAGAACATAAATATCCACCTTAAAACTGTTTTAAAACGTTTATGCTAAGCGAGGCCGAAACAAGTTACATAAAGTTCACATAAGAATAATGGATTTCGTTTTCCCCAACCTAATATATTGTTACGGAAAATGTTATGTATACATATGCTGTAATAAAATTATACTAATCATAACCCCCCCCCAAAAAAAAAAAAAAAAAAAAAACTGTTACTGTAAATTTTGAATTGTGCTTTTGAGTATGCCTCGATTTCTTCCCTAGTTAATCCTTCCAATTTGTAGGTGACTTTGACAAAGATTTGAAGTCTGATGTCGACTGTGCTTTCTGCTGTGCGTTTGAAGCAAGCACAATTTGCAATTCAATCTCCTTTTAGAACACAGGAAGGAGTTCACTGAACACAACCATTGGAAATCACGCGACTTTTAGGCAAAGCGATTTGAAGGAGCAAAACTAAAGCAAGCCAACTGGCAAGTTTTCATGGATCGCATCCAAGGATGACATTTGCGTCAATTTTCGCGCCATTTCTTTTCCACGATCATTTACTGCCTTCGTAAATCCCGTGTCCCAGTTCACTGTTTTCTTTTTAGTGAGGATTAATGATTGCCGTGCTGTGAACTTGTCCCTCAAAACTTATCTTGTCAATGAATTTTTGTATGTATACCTTTTTTTATCAATGGCTGCACCAATTCCTCTCAATCATCTCAAACTCTAGAAACAAAAAAGGATTGGCAAGGAAATATTCCTTAGTCAATCCCAGACTTAGAAGAAGGTGTTAGCCTGATCGACATCGTACAAAAGGTAAGATAGAGTTTACATTTGCCATGAATTGGTCTGCACCAGAACCCTTGAAAGCAAGTCAATCACAAGGACCTCTTTAGAGTACCAATCACGAATAAGTGTAATGCTCCAGGTAGACCGGACACCTCTTTTTCGAATAGAATGCTACTCAGTGTAGGTGAGCATTATCAGTTGGAGAAGGACAAGCAGAGCCCCTTTTGGCCTAAACATCTGCCCTCTAATTTCCATGATGTATCCAAAGGGTATCCATTGCAATGTATGCCGGAGATGCGAGAAAGTTACACGAGCAGACGAAGAATGGTGATCCCAACTATGTCACCAACATGCGACCACGTATCCAAGTACTGGAAAGCGCTGCGACTGTCAGTTGCAATTCAGTGATCACCCAATGAGGAATCATTCCTTTCGCAAGCAAACCCGACTAAATAGCTATCAGCTCTGAGCAAAAAAAGTGAGCTAGGGTCAGGGTTCGAAAAGAATCCTCCAAATGCAGGGATTGTATTTCTAAAGTGATGTAAACCAAGTTTAGCACCTATAGTTTAAAAAAACCAATTGTGTACATAATTTTATTGCTGACAATTTTAGTTGTTCGAATTAGAGTCTTATATATATTTTATATATAACTCGGGGGAAGGAAGTCACGGGTTTAAGCTAATTCTAACAAGTAAAATCAAAAATATAAATAAAACTTATATTTCGAATGGAAAAATAACAAGTAAATATGAAAAGCACGTAAAACATTCAGTTGGAAATGATTTAGTACTGAATTCATAATATCGAAAGATAAATGATGACAAATAATTCTTTCTATATAAATGCTAAACACCGGAAAAGAAGTTCGACTGAATTTGCTAGTGGAAAGTTACTTTTAAACATCTTACTTTATTCTGTTCTGTAGTCTTGCATAATAATGTTAAACTTTGTTAAACAGTTAAAAAAAGGTTTTTCTCCTTTTTTGAATTTGTCATACACGTCTTGGCTTATTTCGGATAAATTAGCTTTGGCTTTGATTAAATTGAAGTAGAATGTTAAAAGCAGGGGGCGAGGGTCTTTTGGTGGAAATAATTCTCCTGGCTCCGTCGTCGGTTGTGGAAACGCTACGACATTCAAATGGTCCTGAGGAGGAATGTAATTCAATTGATTCTCCCCCCCCCCCGGCGTTTCAAGGGGCGTTCCTGAAATTGGATTTATTTTCTGAGGGGCGAAAAAAATCCCCAAGATTGATAATAATCGAAAACTAGAAATGGTGAAAATCGGTTTCGTCGTCGTGAATTGAGTTTTTATGTCCTTTTTCTCTCGATTTATTTCATTTTATAGAGAAGAAATGTTTTTTTTTCCCTTTTATAGTAAACTACAGAAAAAATAATGTCTGTTAACATTTCAACGCTTTAAGTTATAATATAAGATATTTATTAGTTGAATCTATTAACTGCCTTATATAAAACATAAAGTTTAGAAATCAATTAAGATGAACAAAAATTCTAAATCGATATTCAAACATGTTAGACATCTTGTTTCCTTGGACCAAATCCAAATTTTATCATTTTCAGTATTGAATTTGTTAGTCTAAACAGGGAATTTTTATTTATTTTTTATTTTGAGAGCTTAACGAGTCAAGAAATGGTTGAATCTTCGTAAATTGTGAAATATATCAATAATTTTAAATTTTTTTTTTACAATAATGAAAATACATACTATAAGAAATACAACTTATTAAATATTAAACTTGTAATATTTAATAAGTAAAGTTTAATAAGTAAGTTGTCAATGAGAAAATTGTACTTTAATTATTACCCTAATTTTTAATTTCTCTCTCATTTTTTGTAGTGTAAATTAGTGTTAAAGAAACACCCTCTTATCTATTGATATGTATAGATTTTGTGGTACGATTTCTTTTGAAGATAACAATGAGAAATATTTGTCATTTTTTTAATAAAAAAATGAAGATCCATTGTTTTCAATGTTAACTGAATAACTACCTTTATAGCCACCAGTTCGATCGTTCACGAGTTCGATTCATGTTTCTATCGAGATGTTTGTAGTGATTCAGACTCCACTTTAAAATGCATACCCATAATTGAATAAACTCTAGTTATAAAAAAAAATTACTACAAACCACAAATATATTTTTGTTGTATAAATATTTTTGATTTTTACTTAAAACTTGTTCTTTTAAACTTTTCAAGTTGTTGTTGCACTAACATGCTTCCCTGTACCTAGCACTAAATTGGGCAGTTAGTCCCTCAACTACCAGTTAGATGGAGGCCACCAGATGGGAATCTTCGTAATTTTTGAGTAAAGACCAAACAGAAGAGCCCCGAACACTTGACCTGCTGCCCTAGGGATATCATTTCTCTTAGAGGACACTGCGACCACCCCATATTTAACGTGCAGTGAACAGGGTGGATCTTCTGTTAAGTTAGGAATCGAACTTACTTCCCTCTATTAAAGGGAAGGGCGTCTTAACGTACCAGCTCACAGCGGGCTTACTCTTTTCACGTAACAATTTAGATTTCGGCTTGAAGTGTCGAAAAAAAAGAAAGAAAAGATTTTAGTTTTCAACACATGCATACGTTCATATATTGTACACGATGTTCTAAGAACACTGAAAAATTTATAGTTGTTCTCATTTATTTCAATAATATTTTCTGATCTGTATACAGATTACCTGTATACAGCGATACTAATACATAGAGAATTTGTACATTTGCATCGAATGTAGAAATATTACATTCTTAACTTGTTTATCTTTTAGATTAAATTTAAATGTATCATTGTTGTTGCTTAATAACTTTTTTTAAGTCTTACTTTTTTAATACTAATTATAAGAATTTAAAAGTAATAAATTGGTAATGAAATCGGGTATTCATTTAACTTTTTTTTTTTTTTTCCAATTTGTTTTAACAAATGCATCGCTTTATTTGTTCTTTATTTCTTTAGAAATGAATAGGTTTATAAAATTAAAAAAAATTCTTATGTTTTGTAATTTGATTTATAAAATCCTTATATTTTATTATTTCCTCATTATGCGACACAGTTGTGGAGAAGACCAACTCAGATGTTCAACTTCGTCACTTAACCTTGCTTCGAAATTCAGGAGTGTTGGCTGCGTTTTAGTGTCTTTGTTCAAGTAGAAACAAGAGCATTAAGCAAAAGAAGAATCGGAATAGTTTATTCTTCCTCTATGAGAATTTGTAAGAAAATATAAACATGTTGGAACATGACAATTTGCAATGCATCAACGTCCACAGGGCGGTATTGTTGCCAAAGTAGCAGAACACAATTCATCATAAATTTTCGAGAAGTCGTATCTGGGAGAAGTAAATTTTTGAGAAAATATTCCTTTCTTATACTAAATGTAGCGGAGAAATGCAATCGTTTAGAGGGGGGGGGGGGTAAGAAATGTTGACAACTTTTCTCTTGCTGCCCCTTTTGTCTCGGTCATATTTCATGTATATATTCCTCGTAAACCAAGTTTTTCGGTTGAGATTGAAAATATTTTGTCGGCACCCAAAATTTGTTTTTCGCTAGAAGAAAGAAAAAAAAATGACAAGTTTATAACTTTGCAGATTGTATCTCAATTCGAAAAAGTAGCTCCTTTTTATTTTTTGCTTTAAAGTATTAAATAATTATGATATTATGCTACTTTTTTTAAAAATTGAGGTTCTGTTCATAAACTCTTGAGCGAAAATTAATAGAAATGAAAGAACTTAATATTTAGAAGTTATAACATTTAGTTTCAGAATTTCCTGTATATTCGAAATGTTATTTCATAAGGGACTTCATTTTAATCTTATGTTGATGTTTAAAAAACTGCTGGTTTTGCTCGAGTGTTTGCCGGTTCAAATACTAATGATCCTCAACTTTAGACTGTTTCTGTTTTCGTGTGCAAAAAGTGATCTTTGGGTAACAAACAAATGCAAGAAACCCCTTTAATTTAAAGAAATATTACACACATACAGGTTCTCTTATTATCTTATAACGTCCCAAGTTGTGTTCTAGTCTTTGTTGAAGAATTGAAGATGGATATTGCACCTTTGTCTTTCTGCATGCGCGTCCATTGGTGAGGGTGCTTGGGCTTTTCCGTGCTGTCTGCCTTACGATTCACTAATACAGACTTCTAGCGTTTACCTATTGGATATTAAAATGCCTTAGGACAATAACCTTAAGATATTAAGCATATATCCACAACATGTTTTTGTCAAGGCGTCGTTCTCGTTATCGGAAGGTAGTAAGTTCGCATCTTGGCTTAACTGAAGATCCGTTGTGTTCACTAAAGGTGGCTGGGATACGTTAAATAGGTCGTGGTCGCAATGTCCTCCAAGTGAAATGATACCTCTGGGGGTTGCAGATAAAGTATACTGGGTCTTCTGCTTAGTACCTACTTCTACTTAACTGGTAGAGCCAAACTCAGGGCTAGGTATATTAAGCATGCTGGTGCAACAACATGTATCAAACAAAGTTACGTTAAACAGCTATTTTCGATTTTAATTTTGTACTTGTGTTTGATTTTTGCCGATCTCGTGCATTTCATTTAGTGGTTCGACCTATTTCTAAAGCTCTTCAAACATTCGTAATATAAATATAAGTCAGTTGCGTATATTTTGAATTTTTTATATGCTTTCTCTTTTACCCTTCAAAATCTGTTTTTGTGTCTGATCCCTAGCTTACATTACAAAATCAAAGCAATTCCATATAAGTTCAAAAATTTCTAAAAAAAAAACTAAAAAGTAAAGAGGTTTGGAAAACACCTCGCCCTATTTAACGTAGGCTCAGGTGAAGTCTCAGCAGATTTACATTTTGTGCAAGTGTTAAGAGCTGTCTGCTCAAAAGAGAGACCTCAAGTGTCCCCAGGCAAATTGCGAGAGGCAAGTCTGCTGGCATCTGTTGCCCTCGTAAAAAAGCACCACTAGTTCCACTATTCCTAGAATACCAATGGTGCCTCAACATGCCGTGGAGGTGTCACAGGGTAAAATGGGTGAAGTACGTTGGGAAACGTTACCCTAAGCTTAGGCCATTCCATTATATCCAGCTAAACCTAGTAGGCGAAATATTCGAGAAACTTTCTACCTCTGGTGTTCCAGGTCTTAAGGCCCACAGAAACTGTAAAATTCCCCCTTATGATCATGAGCCCCCCCCCCTGAAAGTGATGAAAGATCAAAATTTGCCAAAAATTTCCAGACGGTGTGTCTGGCGAGATTCGATTTCCAGTTTTGAATCTTTGTGTCGACCCCTTTTAGACTGCAACAAACAGGAGGGCGGCCAAAATAGAGTTTAATGTTTCGTTTTCGTAAGATAATTTGATTTGAAATTCTAAACCGATAGAGAGAGATTATTTAAGGGACATTAACTTTATATAAGCTTCTAATGGTGTTTATAAAGTTATTCAAATTTGGTATTTATGATATTTAAAATAAATTGCCTATTAGACTGCTTGTTTTGTTTTCTGTTGTACTGCATTGATTCTTGTCTGAAAATGAGAAATTATCTGAAAATTAAAATGTATGAATCTTGCCACTAATTCCGAATAAGAATATAGTCATCGAATCAACAGTTTGTAGGTTCGAATCAATACCTTGGGCTCGGATGTTGTATGTCCGTAACTAAGTTCTAATTAGTTTTCGTGCGTAAAAATGATTATTGAGAGACAAACATTCCACATAATTCGGGTAAGCTGATAAACAGCTAAAATAATCTGATTAGTGTTTAGTTGTGAAAGCTCTGGTTCGATACTGTTAGTTTTCTTTATAGGATTTTTATTCGAATTCAATTCGAAATGGTATTCTTTTTCACTTTATTTCACTGACGAGAAAGGACTAGTTGTTATTCCATACATTTGACAAACTGGTCACAGTCTAATGGTTATCCCTCTACTCTTCGAATCAACTGTCTATAGGTTCAATTCCCTGTTCGGACTTGGATATTGATTGGAATTCACTTTAAATATTAGGTCCAGATATTATTAGACCTAATGGGCAAAAAATGCCCGTTGAATGACAAAGAAACCAAATTAACATTATTCTTGTGTTACTATCTCTTAGTCTTATTCAGTTTTATATAACTTTCTAGAATAACTTTTCACTTTTAACTTTCTATTTTATTCAGTATTTTTGATTATTTGCTCACTCTGTATAGTTAAAAATTATATTGATATAATTATTTATGGATACGTTTCATAAAATTTAGTGTGGTTAAGCAACCCAATTATATTGTTATTAGTATGCTATAAAAATTTAAATTTTTATATAAATCTATCTATCTATCCATCAATCAATCAATCAATCAATCATAAAACTAAGGTGCTTTTGAACATCCTTGAAAGAGGGCAATTAGCTCTTAATGATCTAATTTTAAAATTTCTGCAAATCTGCGTGCGCCAATGTGACAGAACGGAGTTTTAAAAATGCTAAAACACAATTCTGATCCGGTTACATTTTAATATTCTGAAAAAAAATCGCTTGACTTTCGTTCCTTTAAAAAAAAAAGAACATCCGAAATGTGCTGACGATGAAAATTCTCAATGCCAAAAGTTATGCCTGCTTTGTCAGTTATTTTGCATAAAAACGTTCTCCCTCATTTCCGCCCCTTTCTTTTTACGGTCTTCTGACATCCCCTTTTCCAAAAGAATGTGCTTTTAACGAATAAACTTTTTCGAATGGTTCTTTGGAGGTATTATATTCTTTCGGGATGTCGCGCCATTTTCGTTAAAGAATCTTTCGCTCCTCGGGGGAAAAAAAAAATCCTGCGGAATTCGGGGAACTCAGAACACGCAACATGAAGCGTTCTCTATACCCCATTCAGCAGGATAGAACACTGAGTGCGGAATGGAACATTTTTCAGTTCATCTTGTGCAGGAAATGATAATAAAAAAAATAAAAAATCTTTTACTGCAGCGTTTCAGTTCTTGTCTTAGAAAAGCCGATACTTCTCTATTATTTTATCGTCTGCAGAAATGGTAGAGCGTTGAATATTTTCTTTCTTTCTTTGGGAAATATAATTTTTTTCCCTATGTGGCGCAGTATGTGAATTCTTAAAGATTTCATGCGGGTTGCTCTTTTAATTCCTTTGCCCGAAAATATTAGAAAGCGAAATAAACCAGTTTGTTTGTGTTTGGGAAAATAAGCGTGAAAAATGAGCAATATTTTTTCAAGTATTTCCGAGGACTTGAAAGAGATGTCATCTGGGTCGTCCGTTTATTTCATATTTATAAAATGTTTTCAACTAGGACATATAAACAATGTATTGAAAAACAATTTTCATTATTTTGAATGTAATGTCAAAATGTCTAAATTTATTCAAAGTAATATTTTCAAAATAGGTTGAAATTCAAAAACAATAGTCTACAGATTTCAAAATAACCCAAAAAATGTATAGTATAGTGATTCTCAACCACTGTGCCGTGGCACTTTTGTGTGCCGCCTAATTCGTAAAGTGTGCCGCAAAATTTAAGTGAAATGTATATAGAGTAAAAATTATAGATATTTTTTTATTACGAGTAAAGTTATTTAAATCAAATACACTGTAAAAGAAAACTTGCGTGTACTGTTAATTACCATATTTTTTACAGTTAAAAGAGCTGTTTTTATCTTCAATAACTGTGACCTTTCATGAAGTGAAATATTTGACCGTGTGAAGAACTTTCAAGTGTCCAAGTAACAATTTTCTACATCTTATACATAATTCGATTTTCATTATTAATCAGCATAAAAAAGATGAAGACTGTTAAATAATGAAGAGAATATGAAAATAGCATTATGTGTATGTCAATTTTACAACCAAATACAAATGAAATTATAAAAAAAAAAACATTAACTT
Source organism: Latrodectus geometricus (assembly GCA_026290005.1). Lineage (NCBI taxonomy): Eukaryota > Metazoa > Arthropoda > Arachnida > Araneae > Theridiidae > Latrodectus > Latrodectus geometricus. The sequence continues at coordinate 48,389 of JAPDSC010067234.1, forward strand.
TAAATTTCTTATGAAAAGTATCCTTATTATATCATTGTAATGAATCCCTTAATAAACGTACTGTTTTAACACGTAGTGTAATGTCAAATATTTTATTTTACATTCGAAACTATTATTTGTCTTGTGTGCAATCTTGCCGAGAAACCAACCAATCCAATTTTCATTTTTTCCCAAGTTTTGTAATAGTAGTGTCATTATTTTTGCCTAATCAAAGATAATGATTTCTCATTCCGTTTAAAAATGTTTTTTAAGAAACAATCTCTTAATATTTTTATTTATTATATTATATACATATGTGTGTGTGTTTATATATTTATTTGTATATAAATTAATCTTATTAAAGAAATACTATAATTGTGAATTGTTTTTTCAAATACTTTTGTGATAATTTATCTTTTATGTATTTATATCATACTTAATTATCTTTCTTTCTCCCGTAGGTAAGTCTGTCTTTATACTTAACTGAGTTTCTATTGAATGGCGACTTTTGTAAGTATAAATTGTTCTTCAATTTGCAGAGATAGCTTAAAGCAAATTCTTTTGATCGGTATGCATTTATATTCAAATGTTTTCTTCAGTGCACATTTTTTTTTTCAGCGTTCGAAATTATTCTGTGGATAAGTTGAGTTGCAAGTTTAAAATTTCTATTTCGTTTTTCTTCCCCCGTAAAAAACAAATAAATGAAAAAATAGGAGGTTCTCAACCAAGAAACGGAAACTTCATTTCCTTTCGCTGGAAGTAGATATTGAAAACGATTTCTTCCTTTTTAAATTCGGTTGCCAGTGCTCATTTCAAAATATCCAGCCTCTAGTTAAATGTGAGGAAGACGTTGAAAAACAAAAAAGCGAAATAACAATGTTGGTATTATTTTCCTCTTCTATCTATCAACCCTGCAAGCTTAGCGAAATTCGCTCCCCCCCCCCCTCTCTCTACATTTTACAAATAAAATCGATAAACACGCTTTTAGTTTGTTCTAAGGAAAATATTTATTTCACGCATGAAAATAAAAAAAGTAGTATTTCACCGTTTTAGGCACGGAAACACAAAAACAAGCTTGTTTGCTATATTTTTTTACTTTTTTTTTCGTTTCCTATATAAAAAAGAAGATTCAAAATTCCAGCGGTATAAATTTCAGACTAGAAATTCATCAGTAGTGTTTGCTATTTTTGTTTACTTTTTGTTCGTCTTTTGTTCTGCTTATGGCATTGTGTTCGAACATTTGTCTGCCCCAGGCAGCTTGCAGTCTCTTATTTTATTTGTTTACTTTTTTTTTTTTATGGAATTTGGGGCCTAATGATTAGTTTGCGTTCCATGGTAATTTGTTATAATACCCCGGAAAAAGTTTTTCCATATCGTTTGGCTTCCTTTTTACCGTCTGCTGTTTATCTTTAATGCTTCTTGTTTGGCGCAAGTTTATCTAAATGTGTTGTTCCCGGTTCTGTCTTTAGATTTCGTGATCACATGTTGCCATTTCTTCGCGAACTAACGAAGTGTATTCTTTTCCTAAAATAATCTTAAAGTTGAATTTTTTATTTTAAAACCAGTCTCAGAAGGACATTTTTAAATGTGTTAAAGTAATTTGAATTCATTTTGAATTATTCATTTATTTTTCATTGTAATTTAAAAGTTTTCCATATTTTGTTTGATAATTGGGCTATTTGTATTTTAAGCTCAGTTTTCTATGAATTCATTTATGTTCTAGAGTATTCCAAATGTACTCTGAATGCATCTATAACAATCTATCTATATTTTTGGATCAATATTTTGCCACCGCTCATTTCAGTCTTGTCGAACAATACTTTTAGCAATTTCAATGCTTTTATCTTATTTAGCTTAATTTTAAACGATAATTTACTGAATACTTTGCATATAACATTAATAAAAAATCTTAGCACTATATTAAGTCTTTCTTTTTTTGTTGGTCAACCAAAGAAACTTACTTTTCAAATGTCTCATTGGCTTAATGATGGGACTATTCCCCAAAATGGAAGCTCAAATTCGATCCTATTAATTCTTGTATAATGGGAAATAGATGTTGCCTTTTGTATATGCGTCTGTAAGTGAATATATAGCTAGTTTTCCTTAAAAATGCTACTTTCTATCTAGGTTAACTATGTTAATGAAAGTCCATTATTAGAGCTCTGGCTTTTATTTAATAGTCTGTAAATTCTATTCCCAATAAGAGTATGGATGTATGTAGGAAATCGAAACCCTCTTTGAACAGTCTGTCCTTGTCTAATTTGCGCTCGTGTGCAGAAAATAAACATTGGGCGTGTGAATAAACCAAACCAAATCCGGTAGTTAGAATGCAGTGCATTTAAAATTTTAGATGACCAGTAACGTCGTCTTGAATCTCCAAATAACCTAATTAATGCATGTTATAACAATGGTAAAATATATATTCTAAAATAAGCTAGTGGCACATTATTTAGTATTCAAAATGCGTAATTTTCTTTAAAATAAGAATAATTTTTTTATAATGTAATATTGTTTCAATAATATACTTCTCAGAATAATTTTGTACTTGCTTAAAACATATATCAAAATCAAATGCCAATGCGTGCTAAATCAAATTGTATATTTAAATAAAAGAAAAAAAAAGTTTTAGTGGTTAAATTTTAATTTTAATTTTAACAGTTCCTGGATTCATTTCTTACTTTGAAATATTTATAGTGGTTTGAAATTCCCTGTAATTTCTAAATCCCAATTTATTTGGACTTTACATGTCTAAAAAGTAATCGTAGTCCGATTAATAGATCATATAATCTATTTATCGAGTTACGATTACTATCTTTGTTTTCATAAATGATTTTAATAACTCAAAATAATTTACTTGACAATGATGATGGTCTTAAAGATGGAAGGTCTGAAAATGCATTAGTCTGGGTTGGATACTTAATAGTTTTGCGTGTTTCATCCGTTGTGCAGTACATAAATATGACCCACTGACCTTGAAAAGAACTCTTGAAATGCGATAATATGTAGATATTCATAAACCTTTAACAATAAATCTTTAACCATTAACTACCACCCACACACACACACACAAACATATTGTGCGTGCATGTGGCAGTTAATGGTATAAATATTTCTGATCCTTACAAGTGCATTCCTTTTATAAATTTCAATAACACAGTATAGATTGAATTTTATATAACTTCATGATTTAAGCTGTCATGCAAAAATCTATTTAGATTGAAGACTAAATTAATAAAAACAATAATAGATTTAGATGCTATTTTTTAAACGTAATGATTTATTAAATATGTATTTCTTTCATTGGCGAAATAAAGAAAATTTGATTTGCAGCCAATACCATGAAAATCAATTTACTAATATCGTATAGTATATTTTCTTCTATCGTGTAATTTAATTAATAACTTTAGTGCTGTATTTTATATCAAACAATTTTAATTTGCTTTTAGTCTTTTTCCCTAAAACGAGTCAAAAGATTTACTTAAATAAAAGATATGTATATTACAGAAAATCGTGAGAAAATACTATATAGCTGAATCCCGCTTAACTCTGAAAGTAATTAGTTATGTTCCCTCCTGCTATTAATTCACTTCGCTTCGTTGTCGACCGATGTAATATGCCTGTACTGGGCGTTGCCTTGATTCCATTCTTGGAGTAGAGTTCGCTTTCTTCGTCCGAGGATATTGATTGATGACGTCACGCACTCGGACTTGGTTGCCAGGTTACAAGAAGACGGCCGCGCTTCTAGGGAAAAATCACTGAGGCCAGGATTATAGCGTTTTCCTTTGGCTGAGGTGAGAAATTTTCTACTCGAGTGGGAATGAAGAAAATGAAGAAAGAGACGTTAAAGTTACATTGTACGCCATTTTAATAAATGTTTAGATATTTAATAAAAACATGAGCGAGGGAGAAAATGTAGGTTAACTCCGGCGAGTTTCATTCTCTTATTTCGAATCGTTTGGTGCGTTTATTCTATATTACTATTTTTTTTCTCTTCCATTTTGAATATGTTATTCAGAAATAAATAACATACTCTCTTGGCCTAAATAAAAACTTCATTTAATGTTTTTTAGATATAACATTTGAATGTCTTTTATATTTTGTATAGTGAAACTTTGAAATGAAGGCATTTCTGATATAACTCTTAGCTAATAAATTCTTTACTGATATACTAATTTTTTTGTTTAATGGGAATTCAAATATTAAACCAAATGAAAAACTTTTGGTTAAAAGAATGTTGTTCTTAAATATTAATAGAAAAAAATGATAAAGACATTAATTTAAATAAAGAATTAGTTTTTTAACTCTGACTATTGTTAAAAAAATTGTAAATTAAAACTCCGGGAAACCTGATTTGACTAATAACACCAAATTGGCTTAACATTGTGGGTCTTCTGTATGGCTCTTTCTTCTAAATTAAGAAAATTCAGTCATCTTCGGATATTTCCATTGATTGAATAAGCTCATGAGAAATTCTTCTTTTATCAATGTGAGCTATAAGCACTTATCGTAACTCCAAAAACTAATCGATATTACGTACTAAATTTTGGCGGATACTAAAATGGCATTTTTGGAGGTACATTAGTTGGCAGTTTATGGCACAGACTCTCAAATTTATAGAATTCTATTGTGCCATCAGAAAATCTGACGTCATCAAATAAATGTTTGTATAACGATGCAGGTGAGCCCCGGACTGTACCTTAATTTTAACTGGTTCGGAATATTCGCCCATCACCAAGTGCCTCTTAATTTTGAACCATGGTCAGGTAATGAGGTCCCACCTGAGTTGGCAACTGCCTCTACGCATCCACGCCAGTCCACCAGAAAGACTTAGGACGTCACTGATTATCGTGGAAATGTCCCCAACTCAAGAGTTCCAGCAACCCAGGGAAAGTGAATGTAGTCTCCATCTCAATCAAAACCCAAGATAAATGATGCTTCACTTTGCTGATCTTAATGGGAAACTACTATGCCACTGGAACTCAGTCAGAAATGCATAAAAATACAAAGAATTAAACATTCTAGTCATATTATTAAAATAAAAAATAAAAAGGACTGGCCTTCTGGAATAAAGACAGGGGCCGACCAAACTTAGATGGGTTGACTGCCTCGAAAGGATCTATCCATTTTAAGAGTGGTAACTTGGAAAAAACATGGCCAAAACTAGACCTGGAAAAAATTCTTGAGAGCTAGTGCCCCCACTTCAGGTTGTTGTGTTACTAAAGATCTACCGAATTCGGTTGATATATTTTCAGATTTCCTGGATACGTTTTAATTCATTAAATAACACCAAATTCGTTAAAACGTATCCATTCAGCTAAAAACGCATTTAGTTCTCAAAATGCAATGCATAGGAAAACTCTTATTTGCATAATAATATTCAGTTTGATAAAGAAACAGGTCCTGTTGTTGATAAAAACTGGAAAATGTTGGATTCTCCAAGCGATGAAATAAAACTTACATTATGTGGCAGAAAAGTATTCTTTTACGAAAAAAATTGAAAATAAAATTAAATTTGTATACTAGTTTCACACCCTTAAAAAATCGTTCCATTGACATTTAGGAAATTTATTTGAAAACGATTTTTACAAGAGACAACTTGAAAAACTTTTTTGTTCCACTTTCTGCCAATTTAGTTCTTTTGTTTCTCTTGTGAAACTTTCCTAACGAAGTACTTTTCCATCCTACAGAACAAACGTCAGTACTTAGATATTGCCACCGATTTTTTTCTTTCTTTCTGTAATCTCTGGAGAGACGATGACGAGGTTTGTCTAGCAATTGTTCCTCTCACTGCATTTCTTTGCGATTAAGTGGCGACACTGGAGTTGCGGTAGTGGTTTCCGCGGATATTTCTTTCCTGTTCCAATCCCCGAAGATTTGTTCCTGTTGGATACGATCTTGGTCGCTAGAAGAACACAAACACTTCGTGATCGATTTACGCGAGGAGAAAAGTCTGAAGTGGGCGTAGGATAGAGTATCATTGGTAATTATTTATTATCTTGGGTTAGTACTGCATCAACTGTAATTTAATTACTTCACGTTATTGTTAAATAATGTGAAATTGTTCTTGATTTGTTTCAATTTGCAGGAGAACCGCTTATTCTTAATATCTGATGTGTTTAAAAATAAAAACAATAAAGCTCATAGAAAGAATGTAACGAATTTTGCTTTCTTTTCGAGAAACTAGCTATATTTGATTTTAATTGTCAAAATTAATCACTGAGATAATTATTAGAATTCTTACATTTTATAAAATTAAAAGCGATAGTAATTAATTTCTCAGTCTGCCGCTCCATCTATTGGCGTGGTCTGTAAATAATATTGAAAAAGTGAAGATATCTTGTTTCTTCACTTTTTGTTTCATTGTTTCTTTTGCATGGAAATTCATTTTGTTTCATTGTTTTGTGTTTGTCTCATTGTTTTTTGTTTCATTGTTTCTTTTGCATGGAAATGTACAATTTTAATATTTTCCTTTCTTTATTTTTATTCAGCTGTTTCAACTATTTTGAAAACATGTATGTATCTTTAAACTTGAATTCGTTAATGTTTTAGGATTCTTTGTAATACGTATTTAGAAAACAAAGAATTAGTAGAAGTTCAAGACTAATTCAGGACTTCTATTAGAGTTAGAATTAGTAGGTCTTTCTCGAGAATTTGCTCTTCCTTATTTCGACCATAACAAATTTTCGTACCAGCGAGCAAAAATCCAATTTATTATCCGCGGTGTATAACCTTCAGGAAGAGCTCTTCATAGAAAGTAAAATATGCTCAAACAATAAATGGGGTGGAGGGTACCGAAAAACTGCCAAGCACTCACATGACCCTTACGATGATAAACAGAAGTGCAACTGCCATTTTTCACTTGGAATAATAGAATCTAACCAAAGCAATTATTCTAAAGAGTGCCATTCCACTACAAAAATATCACAGCAGTAGTTGGTTAGATGGTTTTGTTTTGTGGCGCAAGGTCCAAAGAGGACAAACTGCGCTTATGACAGCAGTAGATAACCTACCTGCTAAAAGCTGTCGTACGCTTTTTATAACATTCACTGCAGTAAAAGTTACAAATATTTCGTGTTTACGTTGTCTTAAGTTGCATAAAATTTATAGTTATTTTATGATTCTGAGGTCATGTTTCTATATTCGAAAGCTTTATTTTAAAATTTCATCTTGATGAAATAGTTACGCCATCTTTTGAACGTCCATTACATTACCATAATTTTCGATATAAATCCAAAATTGTGATCCTCTTCCTTCTTTCTTTTGTGAAATTCCATTTCTTTAAATTCTTTATTTTTCACATTTGTATACTCATCGAGCTATTTCTGCGTTTTATCTACTTGCTTTATCACCCTAAGCATGACATTTTAGTTGTTTTCCGCTCTACTTTCCCTTACAATCATACCGTTTCCTCTGTGGTTTCTCAACCATAGGAAACCATCCTTCTGAGTCAAGGGCGCATGCAAATTAAGCATATGTCCCAAGTCATTTTGGAATACATGTGCTATGCGCAATAATTAAATCATAGGAGCTTAGAAGTCCTCTCATGTAACGTGATCCACCATGTAAATTACATAATTAAAATTAAAGTTGCAGGTTGTGTAGCAAATCTATCTCTGCAGCCTTGATGAATTTTAAATTTCCTTTTCTTTTGTACTAACTATCCTGTAGGGCTTGGTACCAGGCTACATGCTGCGTTTTAATAACAGGAGATTAATTTTGATTTTTTTCTTCCAGGATCCATATTCGGCTAAGCGGTCATTAAGAGTTCTCATAGTTCATTCCTCCGTCGTGATACGTGAATACAACCACTATTTAAATAATTCATAGTAGGAAAATATTTCCCAATGTATACTTCAGACTTGCAGGTGTCGTTTCAAGATTTGATTTTAGTTACTGATCCGAACTGCTAGTTGAAAAGTTTGCGCTTTTGCTTTCAGATCAACAGTTCATCGATTCGTTTCTCATTCGGGTTTGAATTTTTTGGGGGGTTAGGGGCTATCATTGTTTTCTGCCCAACGTTCGCAGGCTATCCTAAAGATTTTTGCACTTGATACGTAAATTGCCTTCTGGGTGGCTTCTAGTTTCTGCATCATTATTTATTAGTGCATCCACTTGGAACAGTTGGCTTTGGGGCTTTCCTGATTTTTTCCATTGCGACACATCAGTGTTATGCTATTTATGAAAAGACGTCCTGAAATGCAATTTAGTCGGTGAGAAATGCCTCACAGCAGTCCTATGTCGTTTTATTGTCCACTACGCCGTGTAAAAAATTGTTGAATTACAAGTTGGTACTTGTGTGAGTGTTTGCTTATTTTTTCCATCCATGTGTAAGGTGAATATTGGTTCTGTGTTTATGGAATTTTTTTTTTTTCGAAGTGAAGCTCTATCGTGGTACCTCTTTCATATATTATCTCTTTGTAATTAATATGTGCATGTTACTGTGAGTCCTTATTATTTTTATATTTTTTCTTTGTGAAATGAGGTCTTTAAATATTGATCACAGCTTCCTTTTTATCCTTTCTCTAGTTATATTCATCAACTTATTCAGGACTTCAATTAAGTTGAATAAATGCACTTCTAAACATGCTTTCAATCTTAAAGTTGATTTCACCATAACTGTCAATTTATTAAAGTGTTCTTCATTCTCAAAATTTTCTTTTATAAAGCACTTTTATATAGTTCTTGAACTTTACGATTCTTAACATTTGCAAGAGGTCATCCTTGGAACCTAGGATGGTGGTAGAGGGGGGGTCCTAAGATCTTTAGGAGGAAAGAATTTTCTCTTTGAGATAAAGCACGGATTTCAGATTTTTCTTTTTTGATTATTTACTTCTCTTTTATAATGACGTTATTGATTTATGTCAATTTGCAGAAAATGCTTTTATAAAATATGTTTGCTTTTATTTTATTTTTCTGCCCCAAGAGTTTCTCTCAATGTTGGCCATCCTTAACCTTAACAACTTAATTCTAGGTAAATTAATCTTTTCTTTAATTGATTTTTAGTTAAATATATATACTCTATTTAGTCGCCACACAAAAAAATTAGTGTTATTCATCTGAAATATTAATATTTTTTGCAATTAAAAGCAGAATTTTGGCAGTTTCGGCAGAAGTTTGTTTTCCAAATAGGCTGGCTTTCTATAATCTGGTTTAAAACAGCGTTCTTAAGAGTGAGATAACTGAGTTGGTATTGAAATGGTTTTATCTGAATTTGGCCTTTGGACTAACTGTTATGGACACGATTCCCATTTCTGCCGTGAAACTTCATGACCTATGGTTGGCAATACATTTTTAAATGTAGATAACATGGTCCAGTTAAAATGCGTATTCAAAATGGGATAGTGGAGCTTCAACATTCAAGGTTCAACTCAAAGATTATCAGAATGGAAGCTGCATCCTATTTTTCTGTATTTTGAAGTAGTTTTCTGGGTTTTCACCCTTGTAATTTATGAATAAAAAAATTAATCTATCTGTGGTATTATAAAAAACTTACAATAGCTTTAGACATTTAGGCTTTCTACTTCGTTGTGTTCGCAAAAACTTACTCGAAATGTAAAATTTTAAATGATTTCCTAGAATGTTTTGACATTATGAATTTTTGCTCGCCAATCAAAAATTTTAATTTTTTTAAATTTTGACCTTTTTCCTCCATTTTTTTTAAATATTATTTGTAATAAATTGCTATAAATATTTGTTATAAATTTTTTGTTATAAAAAAATAAAATTCGAAAGACAGTATTTTCAAAGTCATTACCTACCTTTTTATGGAAATGAATTCGTAATTAAAAAAAATTGCCAATAATTTTTTTTAGAAATATTATAAAGTAATGAGTATTTTGTAAACATTAATCTTATGCTTTTATGAATTTTCATGAACATTCAATAATTTTTTTAACTAATTTAAGGATTAAATTTAGTTATACCAAAATAAAACCATTAATGATTCAGAAAAACATTTCAAACTGTGACAAACTGTAGTTATATGCACATACATTTCTTTAAAACTCGTGTTAGCTTTTTTTTTTTTTATAAATAAATACTAAGGAATATTTTATTTTATGTTTTTTAAAATCACAATGTGGTTAACACAGCTCTTCATCGTCGAGTCAGCAACTGAATGTTTTGTGTCCTGACCTTAAGTTAGACAGTTCGTATGCTGTATTCTTTCATATCTTAATTGGCAACAACAGATTAACGCTCTGAGCTTTGATTTAGCTGTTCAGGGGTCTCAATTCTGCCTCGAACTTGCATATTTGTAGTGGTTAGAACTTATTTAAACTAAAGTGCAAAAAATGACCGTCAATCAATAAACGGAACTAGCTCCTTATCAATAACAATATATAAAATTAACTACACTATAAAATCCACAACAATAAAGCAATTTTAAGAGAGTCTAATTTCATAATTTTCAACTTTAAAGCATGTGGAGAAGTCTAATAATCTGAATTCTTCCTACATGTTTTGAATGGATTCAGTCGCGTTCCATGGTGGTTGGATTCCACCAAATCTGTATCTTCCGCAGAAATTGAATAAGGCATGAGCTCGGGCTGAGTGTTTGAGGACGTTCCTCCATATTTACAGGAATGCGTTCGATTTCTCGTCTCGTTCGTTTACCCAGTGTCGATAACTCCTCTCGCCCCAGTGGTGTGCTGCTGCTCCTAGCGATTGAGGGGCTGGCAGAGGAAGCGCTTTCCTGAGAATTCCATTAAATTGGAACGGGGATTGCCTGCATCGATCCGACGGTTCCCGCATACCCTATCAATTACCCGCTCCATTGTCGCCGAGGGACCTTTGATGGCCCGTCCTCCCCCGACGCGCCTGAATGCGATCTAGGCATGCCTCTGTCCTGCTCGAAGCTTTCCGGCCATTGATAGTGGGAGAATCCTGCACTTTAATACGAATTGTAGATGATGCAGTTGGATTCTTGTGTTATGTTGAAGGGCAATGTGCGTGGCTAATTTCTTACCTATCGCTTTTAATTAGCTTTTCGATGTATTTAATTAGTAATAAGATGCATGTGTGATTTTGCCATTTTATCGATGAATTTTAGAATTGCAATTTTAATATTTTGGAATTTGAACTGTTGATTTTTCACAAAGCATTTTTCGCAAATGGTATTGTTGTTTGGAATTTAAAAGACGTATTATTTTGCATAAATGTTGTATATCATGTAGGCATTTTTCTATCAGTTTTTTAAAATCTAGTTTATTTATCGGCAGTTCATACTTGGAATGTGAGTTCTGCGCATATCTTCACTTGTTCTGCCGAGCTACCAGAGGAATAGATGGTTCAGAATAAATAGGAATAGGCCTATTTGACGTTATTGTTCATAAAGTTTGCTGTCTACTTAAAACTTTAGCTTCCAGTTCACTTAGCTCGTGCAACCTTAAAGTGCCAACTTAAGCTATTAAGTTTTCTGTACTTGGACTATATAAGCCCGATTGATGAAAAAAGATCACGCCTGATCATCTTTCATCCTATTAGAAACTGTTGTCATGACGGTTGAAACATGTTAAATATTCTTAGAACCTAATGTCTCTTCCGCTTGTCGGAAGTTTGTTCGTATGTTTCGAAGCTCTGCTTTGGTTTGTGAATGGTTGATTGAGTTGCCTAACTTTTCTCTTTAACAGATTAATAGTTTGAAATTAAACAAGGGCTGAGGAATCCAAAGAGCACAAGTGATGAAATTCCATGTGTTAACTATTAAAACAAACATCATTATATAACTTAAACGTATTTTTTACCACCATAAGGCGGAAAATGAGTGTATAATTTTCCTGTATGAGTAACAGTTAAAAGTTATTTGTAATTCGTGTGCTTTGAGAATTATTATTTTTCAGTATATTATTGACATTAGAAAGAACTGAAATTTAATTCTTGCATTCTCGATGTGGTTTATTATATTTGCTGAAGCGGAAGTATCTTTGTCTTAGCGATTACGTATTTTTCTGATAATTCTGTATTTTTCTTTTCCTTAATGATCTAATTTTAAGCGCAGATGTCTCTTTAGACTTAAAACCAATTTTAATAAACAAAACAAATTTTTTTTTTTGTATTTATTGAAATATTTTATTCTAAGCCTTTACCCGGAAGAACCATTTTAAATTGAAATTTTTATCTTTTTTCCTTGTGAATAAGATATTAATTATATTTAATTTTTTTTTTATTTTTAAATCATTTCGATATGTTTTGGGAAAGATTATATTCCGAACCTAAAAGTATCTTTTAAATTATTTTATCCTTTCCTGCAACGAGAATAACTATTTCTTTAATGATTATAAATAAAAATTACAATACAGGAAATATTAAAATTATTCTTAAAGCTTTGAAAAAAATACCAGCTTCTTTTTTTTAAGAAAAGAAAACCACAGTTTAATTGGAATTTTTTTTTTTTTTTCCCCAAAGAATGCTTTTTCTTGTTGCCAAAAGGCATCTTGAGTGCATCGTTATGCATTTTTTTTATTTCTCTCATGGGGGGACTCTAAGTCCATTTTCTTCTAAATACTGTTAAAATTCTGAAAAATAGAAAAAGATTCCCCTTTCCTTCTTCAATCTCCATGATAGAACTTTTCTGCTCTTGGATATTGCCAACACAAAGAAAGAAAAACCAATCTAATGATAACAAAATTTACCGAAGAGGAGTAAGTCGAGGAAAAAAAGCAAAACATAAGTATTAAAAAGAATTTCCAGACTCGACTCTTTTATTATGCGGTGAAAGTTCTGCGGAATTTCCGTTTTCTTACTTAAATTCCTTTTCCAACTTCTCTGCATTCAGCGGTGCGGTAAGAAGACTAACTTTTCCTGCAGAATATATATATATTTTGTGGCAAGTACTAAAAAATAGCCGGTCCTTCTGTATTTAAAGTATTATTAACTTTTAAGAGTCTAAAAAAGTAAACGTTTTGTGAACTCTGAAATCGTTTTCACGAGCGACTTGTTTCAAAAGTCGATGGCGACAAAGCAATTTCATATTTGAATTTTTCTCCATAATTGGAATTAGACGGAGGGATCACTTTTGTTCAGTTTTCAGTTACATCGATATTTTATTTAGTTTATTTATTTTTATGAAGTTTTCAAGTCAAAAAATGATTATAAATACGTTTGGTGGTAAAAAATTTTAAAAAAAATCGTTTGGAAATTATTTTTGGAATATTAATAGCCTATAAAAGTTTCTTTAAAATGCGTTCAAGTTGAATGATAAAACTCGTTCTCTGTACATTTGATTCAAAAATTGTTTTCATACGCGTATAATTAATAGTTAATCCATATTTAGACCTGGTATTCCTAATAGTTAACCTATATTTGAATGTGGGTTAATTATTACTGGAATTCAGGTTGTCGAAGTTTAGTGCAACTGCAGTTCGCACAAGACAAATTAAAGTGGATGACGCATCACTTTTGATAATTGTATTCTAAATTTTATTTTATCTCGCCAAGTTGATGACATCTTTAATATTTGATATATTTATTACTAGTAAACATAACTGTTTTATAAAAAGTTCAGGAAACTTTTTTTTTTATGTATTTTGAAACTTTAAGAATTACAATCTTATTTCGGAACAGATGTTATATAATCTATATTGAAGCAATATTATTGATGATAAAATGTCGTCAAGTTTATGTGATTTCTTAACATTTATGAGATCCTAATATATATATATATTTCCGAAAGCTTGAAGTGGCAACTAGGAAAGGATCTTCTTGACAGTGAAGTGGGCTGCTGAAAAAGAAAAATCAATGGGAATTTGAGTAACAAATTAAGCCGAATCATGCTATAGATAACACATCTTTTTGATGAAATGAAAAAACATCATTTATTTATTGTTTCTTGTTATTTGGCTTGGTGGTATATTTGAGCCTCTATTCTTAAAGACCAAGGAATCATGATTGAAAATTAAATTTTTAAACCTAATGTTCCAGAACAGATGTTAAACAATTTCTTTGGCGCAATTTCGTTGGTGATTTACCAAGCTTATGTAATGATACTTAATAAATATTTATTGCTTTTGAAAGTGAGTGTAAATGCTGAAATAAACAAAATAAAGACGATTTATAGCTAAAATGTAAAATAAAAATATGTATTTAGGTTTACAAATAAAACAATCTAGGAAGTCATGATTATTTGAAAATTTTAAACTAAAAACAAGTCGAAAAAATTATATATAAATTGAAAATATAAAAAATAGTATAAATAATTATAAGAGACAATACAACCTGGGAGCATAATAATTGTTTGGATAAAGGCTGGGGGGGGGGGAAAGAAAAAAAAACGAAATCGCGATAAAAAGAAAGTGGTATCCATACCCGAATATTTAAGCCAAATACAATTAATTTTGCGTTCATTATATTTTGATATAGAAAATATATCACCGAAAGTGTTCGCCTGTTGCCAATCAACAAGTATTATTATTATTTTTTTCTTTTTTAGAAGTTTAAATACTTAAAGCAGTGTCAAAATATATTTGTTCAAAATTAAAATTTCTGAATTTTAAGCATCAGCAATTTAATTTTAGAATTATTTTTAGTCGTTCTTAAATTACATTAAAAATGCAGCCTCATCAATGAGAATGTGACTGTTCATTACTATGTTTTTGAGGAACTATAAGGTCGAAATGAAATATATCCAATGAAAACTTAATGTGCTTTTTTTCTCTGGAATTAAGGCCAACAGGTTGCGATCCAATAAATGCTATACAAGAAAGAATTAAAAATGCATTCTGTGTACAAAAATATTTCTTTTGTTAAAACTTTGCCATTAACTTATATTTGTGTATGAAAATATAAAAACACTAGAGTACGTAAAGATTATTTTCCTTTCTTTGTTACGAGAAAAGCATTTATTTTGAGCGAAATTCACTAAGTAGAATTTAATGTTTATTTTTCCCTAAAGAATCAATAACTTTATTTTTTATCTCTTGTGTATACCGTGCTGACTGTGCACACTGCCTTTATTATTCACAAATCATCACTGCTGCTCGCCTCCCCCTGTTTGCCATTCTTGAAGATGAGGCTAATTTGTTTTCTGCATGCCCGGAGGGCACGCGCTTCCCTCCCTCGGAAACTAAATTCAAATGCAACTGTTGATTTTGCTTTCCTTAATGAATGCTTACTCTTGCTGCTGTTTCGTCTTCGTTCTAAACTCACTTTTTTTTTCTTTTGAAAAAAAGGGGGCCGTTGTGCATGTGTTTATTTATAGTGAGGCCGTGTTTTTGCGTTTACTTAGAAAAATTGTGTACTGCGAATTCTAATACACTGAAAATTATAACGGAATTTCTAAAAAGTTCCTGCATTCGTTAATTTGAAATAAAAGGACGTTTTATATTTTATTTAAATAATCTTTAGAATTGTAACGGTTAGATATTCTCATTTTTAAGAAATTATTGACTTTTTTGTCATTAAAGTTATTGCTATAACATCGACTAGTGTTTAAAATCTAATTATATAAAGGAATTCTTTACTCTGTTTATAAACTGCAGCTCCGTCCGTAGTCGAATTAACCTCGGGATGGATTAAAGTTATATTAGTTTTGGGGGCTCTTATAACGTATGCTATATAGTATAACGAAAATTTGACTTCATATACCAAAACGTTGCAAGTGGGTATACATAACTTTGGTCAGGTTGTAGAGGTCACACCTGAGCTGGCGCCTTCGTCTCTGCGGCCACGCTTCGCCAGTGGATGAACTTTCAACGTTAACTTGTGACGCCGACACGGGTTAACGTCGACTCATCCACGACTCAAAGAGCTTGAGCAACCCAGTGATCAATTCTCAATAATTGCCAGCGCAAATGGTGGTTCACTTTGTTGATCTTACGGGAAGCTACTGAGCCACTGGAGTTCCAGTTTCACCACAACGCTTATTAATTTAACCCATAATGAACGCCGATTTGAATTTAATCTTAAGCTGGTTATGTCACGATCTTATTGAAGTAAACAATTCGAAACTGCTGGATTCAAGAAAGAAGGCATGATTTCTTTCTAGCTTTTGAAATTGACATTTATTGGTATAATGACGAAATGTATATGGCATCTTATCCCACTGTTTTTTTTTTACATTTTTATCTTTTACATACAGTATAGTTTCTTTAATTCTTTGAGTAACGAATTATTTGAAGACTGCCTTGTATTGAAGTAAGAAGATTGAGACGAGTCTGACTCATCAAAGGGTTAAGATACAATGATATTACTTTTTTGTTTTTGGAAAAGTATTTTTACTCTGCAGTGTAAATACATGATGTAAAAAATGTGTTAATACTTTATCCAATGCACCATTGATTGAAACCACAATCGCAAATCACAATCGAAAAATTTAACTTTTTATTATTTCTAAATTATTAGTGATTTATTCAGCTGAAATTGCTTTTTATTATCGTCTTGGTTAACATTTGTGATTGTCAACCGTCGAAATTTTCTGTAACATGCAGTGATAGTTGCATCGAAAGTACTTAAAACACTTTTGTTGAAAACAAGAAAATTTCAATATTCGAAATCTATGATTATCTCACACTTAGCTCTCAAGCCATTCTAGCTGTATGGAAAAAAAATGAAATAAAAGATTTTAAACAATTCGTCTTTAATTATTGCACAAAAAACTTTTGTCATATTTTCTATTTACTAGATCTCGCCTGTGACCGATTATGATTGGAAAAAAAAAAAGAGATTTTCAATAGTTATTAACTTGGCTTTTATTCAGACACACAGAGAAAACAAAGAGAAGATGAAACGCGTAAATGATATTTAAAAAATGATGGTTTGGAATTTATTACATCTGTAAGCAATAAAATTATATATATGTATAGTAGAGGTGTTTTACACTCGATTTTAAGGTGCTAAAAGTGTAAATAAGCAGTTATAAATGCTCGCTACCATCAGATAATAAAAAAATAATCTCCACGTTTACAACCTCAATGAAAAATTTTATAGATCAATAAATACCATAAAAATAATTTTTTTAATAAAAAGTGTATGCATTAAAAATTTACTAGACTTTTTTTATGGAAAAAATTCGTGCTAAGATTTAAAAAAAGATTCTTTCCGTAATTTTATTTATTTTTTTAATCTTGTTAGCGTGGTGCCATTTCGAAATCTTTCGAATTTTCTTTAGAAGTTTTACGATCCACCCTCTCCAATGCCGAGAAGGACGATCACTTCTTCCCATACCTGTTCTTGACGTCTTCGCCGACACCAGGAAGTGGGTCTTGACCTTGTTCCACAGCTGGAAATTGCCCTAACAACACGTTCTTCTTTACTTTGGAGTTATCGTCGGGATTTTTTTCCAATGTTGAGAGGGAGAATTAGGGATGATTTTTCGAGTCAGCTTCACGTTGGTCTCCGCGAGAGAATACCTTGTTGGATTTGTAGTCAACTTCTTTTTGTCGTTCTTTACCTCTATTATGAGGGCGAAGTTGGGAAGGTTTAGAATGGAACATTCGAATCGTATTCGCCCTCTAGCCAAGAGGAATGCTTTCCCAATCAATCTATCGAAATTAAATCCTTGATTAATATCTTTTGATTATACAGTTGAAAACTGATCCACGTGTTCATATTGACACCGCTTATTGTATTATGTGGTTGAAGGCAGTTGTTAAGTATTTGAAGATCCGTCGCACATCACTTCTCGAAGAGATTTTTTGCTCTGCTATCGGCTGTATTCATGCTCCTCATAAGAGACTGGCCAGAAAGCACAATAATATCCATTCCGAGAGATGCTAAAATTGAAAACAACCATTCATGCTTGCTCGCCAATGCCGGAATTTGAACCAGATTGATTTCATTTAGAAAAGTTCTATCCTACCAATAGGTCATTGAATTTTTTGAGATTAGACACAAAATAGTAGGCAGTTTACTGAAGATTGTAGAAATTAGATATTTTGGTATCCAGCATGCAAATTGTCTTCAAATGATTTTTCTAAAATAATGGGAATCGAACTCGTGAAGTGAAAATCACAGTGTTCGACTTTCAACAAGCAGCTTGGTTTGATGTTTGAAATGCTTTAATATTAGTTTAAATTATAGGTCCTGAATGAATAATATCTTTTGTGCAAAAATTGTTTTTAAAGCTACGTGAAAAATTAAATAATAGTGTTAAAATCATTTTATGTTTATTTATTATTTTCTGAAATTAAATTTTCAATCATAAAAGCTGTAGAATATGATTATTTAAGAAATTCAGTTTTTATCGTGTTGCCATAAAATGATAAAAATCCCAACTTTTTGTCTGCATACTATTTATTCAAAATGAGCTGAAGATTTTAAATAAATGCGCTGAGAAAAATTCTCTTGTTATTCTTTCTTGAAAAAGAAAAGGGCCTATATTTTACTTTCCTCCAAAAAAAAATATTTGATGTTATTCATTTGCGAAAGATATTCGCTTTTCAACTTTGAAGTCGAATAAATAATAATAAAAAAGAGAATTTTATATGCATGTGTATCTAATAATTTATTTCAAAATATTGAATCACATTTGATATTCTTATTCCAAAAGAACATAAAATGCAATAAAAACACCCTCTCTTTCGTCTGTAAATTTTTTTAATCTAAGCCGAAAAATATTTTCTTAACAGCTAGAGTCAACGATAAACTTTTATTTATTTACTTTTTTTCCGCCTAAGATTTGAAGGCCACGAAAGGAAAAGCAAATGTTATCCGAAATGTTTATTAAATATTCAAAATTCTCTGTTATTTCTCTGCGCCTGGTGGCAGCATTCCACTCGCTTTAGGCAGGCTGATAATTATCCCACTCACGCTTGACGCCATCTTGTTCCAACAGTTACATACCTGCCATTAGCGTTTTCAATTTCATTCATGTGTATGTTGAGTTGTACCGGGAAAGCTGCAATGTTTGAAGTAAAATTACAATCGGCTTACGACTCCATTGATGTTTCCGTGTAATTTTTCCATTAAATTGTACCTTTTGAAATATGGAGGCCATTTCTAAATGCGGAAATGATTATCTAAATTTAAGCTTGTGAAATACATAATCAAATAATTTAAAATGTTTAGATTTTATTGTTGAATAAGTTCTTAAAGTAAATATATTTACTTAAAAAAAAAAAAAAAAAAAAAAAAAAAAAAACATTAAATATATTTATGTCTATTCTTAAAATGAAAATATTTGTATCATTTTTTTCTCTTTTATTTGTAGTTATGTAAGAAATACATGGTTTGTGCATAAAAATATATCGTTCAGTGATAAAATAAGAAAATTATCGCTTGACAGTTAAATATGATGCCACCCAAATTTCTGTAAATCATTTGGAACATCAAATCGATTTTGTGCTAATAATTTTCTTATGCTTGATTATTATTTATTTCCATTTGTTTTAGTTTTTTTAACATCTAATTTTTATTAAATTACAAGTATTTTCATTTAAGAAAGTTATAGTATATAGGTTGAAATTAAAGTAAATAAAAATGAAGGCGTCTAACCATTTAATTTTTAATTATGGGTCGCACTATTTTTCCCAGCATAATACTATTACATACGAAAATATGTCCTATTCTTACTTTAAGTGTTCGATTCCCATTTCAGACATAAATCTTTGTCGTAATTCATCATCACTATAGTTCTAGTCAACCTTCGCAATCAAAAAACTACATTAAGGTGATAGTCTCGATCTAGTTTAGTTCGCCTATCAAAAAATTTTGTTCTCTTAGAATTCGAGAATCTTTTTATACAACACTTTTCGGATAACGTTATCTCAATATCAAACTTTCGAAAATCTCTGCCATCGATATTTCGAGAATCTTATCTGAATATTTTAAGTCTCGAGGATGTTCGAATATTCGTGATCAAATCCATTATTTTTATGTGAATTTTAAGGCTTTATTTACATGTTTTTGATTAGCTTTGTGCAAAATGATTTAAATTGTTTTGTGGCTTTTCGAAATCATGCTATTCAACTGCGGACATTTCTGTGATTTTATCGATATTTTCGACGATGGGCCTACTGTGCGAAATGCATTTTTTAACATCAAATATACCTGAATGGAATCGATGAAACCAAAATGACACTTCATTGGCTATTACAGTATAGGGACCATAAACACCATTCCCGATTATTTTTAAATACGATGTTGCAAAAATTGGTTTAATTATGGTCTACTGTTTTTGTGCTATGGTAGCCATTGTGTGTGCGTGTAGAATAATTATGAATGAATGTAATGTTGTAATGTTGAATGTAATGTTATGTTTGTTTTTAGAAAGTTACATTTACCTGATTGAATGTTTGTGAAATTTCCGTCTTTCATGCTTTGCAACAGGATTTTTCTAAGATAGTTTGCAACCTAATTATATGTAAAGCTCTCACAAAAGACAATAATACGCAATTGATTTAAAAGGAAGAAAAAGAAACTTTAGTCTCACTCGTCAAATGTATCCAAAGGGTAAAATGTATTATGATGATTAGGGTATTTACTACGCAATATCAAAATTCTGCAACAATAAGAATATTTAGTACCTTTCATTTTTCTGCATTTTATTCTAATCAGATGGAATGTTTTAATTCTTACATGAGAAAAATAATGATATTATAATTAAGAATTCTGTAATTATATTTTTCAGAATTCTTAACCTAATTATAGAAAAAGAAGCCTAGAGTGACATCGATTGCTAAGATGTCCCCTACGCAATATCGAAATTGCAAAAATAAGAATACTTAGTATACCTTAGATATTTTTCTACATTTTAATCAAATTTTGTTAAAATGTTTTAACTCATATGAAAAAAATATTGGTATAAAAAAAAGAAAATGCTACTATTATATTGATTTTAAATTTATTACTTTTATTGAAATTATTAGACTATTTGATTAGATTCCTTTTACAAAAATTAATAATTTAATATAACAATAATGAAGTGAACATTTTAGTTTAAGCAATTACTCATTGTTTCGCTATCCATTATTCCACTA
Source organism: Latrodectus geometricus (assembly GCA_026290005.1). Lineage (NCBI taxonomy): Eukaryota > Metazoa > Arthropoda > Arachnida > Araneae > Theridiidae > Latrodectus > Latrodectus geometricus. Next base: position 69,280 of record JAPDSC010067234.1, read on the forward strand.
AAATGCTTGAAATGAAACATGATAACGAACAGGTTCGACCTTTCTTCTGCCCAGAATGTCCTGTAATTTTTTTCTTCTGTGTCTGAAATCCTCCGAAATCGTCGACTTGTTGGCCTTCAGGCAAAGGGTGAACGCTTGACATTGTCTGGTTTTTGTTTTTCACTTTTTGGTTTTACATCGTGGAATGGTCGTTTTGCATGAAGGAACGTTTTAATTTACGGGCTTGCCCAGGGTTTGTATTGCAAGTTTAAGAAGCAACTCTTAAATACAGTTTAATGATCAATGTCGTGTAATTTTGGAGATTTTTTTCCCTATTGATTTTTAATTTGATAAAGTATATTTTTTAAGAAAGTGCTCAAAAAGTTTCGTGAATTCTTTGACGAATTATAATAATCAAGTATTTTTTCCAGAGCTTACAAATTCGTATATTGTAAATTTAATTGTAATTAAAAAAAAATATTGTGTGAGTTTTAGAATAAATTCTTCCCCCAACGAGAAAACGAAAATGTTATTTGATTATTATTCCATTATTATTTATGCATCTATCAAGTTTCTTCAACGTTCTGACCTTCAATTCAACAGTTCGTGTGTTCGATTCCTCCTGGAGTAGTAATAGGAATCAACTTTAAACTGTAGTGTTTTGTTGGCTTAGCCATCATATTTAAAGTGACCCCACTGTGTAATAACTCAAATAAAACCATTTCCAGAATATTTAGCAGTCTTTAACAAACATTAATTGATTTTTTTTTTAAGTGCTTGTTGCTATTTCTTTTTATTATGATACACATTTTTTTTTAAACATATAATTTTTTATTTATTTTCTGTTTCCATTGCAGTGCTTTACTTTACTTATTTCTTTTATTTATTTGTAAATATTAACTTTGCACATAATAATTTTCTCCAGGAAGATTGAAATATTCAACTGTCGAAATGGAAGGTTTTTAGGTTCAATTTTAACCACAATTGAGTTGGCGCGAGTTGATGCTGCACATTTATTGGAATGGAGGCTTTTTGGGTTTCCTCCTTTGCTAGTCGTAAATATTTCCTATTAACTATGAAAAGTCCCTTCAAAAGACAAAAATATGTGGTGTCAAAAGATATTTATATTTTAAATACGTTCTAAAATTCTGTGTGGTTCAGATTATTAAAATATGTTAGCATATTTCTAATCACTGGGGGGGGGTCATGATGTTCGTAACATTGCTGATTCGAGTGGGAGCAATAAACGACTT
>JAPDSC010067247.1:0-20184 GCA_026290005.1 Latrodectus geometricus
ACTTCATAATAAAATAATATTATAGATGTTTAAAATGAGCTTATAATTAAAATGCTTTAGTAGCAATTAGTTATGAAACTTTTCAATTCTTTTAAAATTTTACCTAAGACAATCATTTCGATACTCTTGTTTTTCTTCTAAAATACATACTAGTAAGCACATTTCTTTCTCAATAGAATTTTTAAAAAGCACAAAATAATTTTTTTGTTATAAATAAAACTATTGACTTTCTTTAGGTGACAGATCTTAACCATCATTCAATGTTGAATGTAAATGTGCATGTGGAATTTTCTTTATTTTAAAGATTACATAGGTAAAGAATCTTCGCAATCATCAAATTTCAATAAAATCACGTGCCTTTTATAGAATGTGCTATCGTTTTTCAGTATGATGAATAAATCACTAAAGAATAAATCGAGATGCTTTCATTTATGTGTATCTCGAAAAATTAAAAGAAATGAAGTTCTCATTTAATTAATCTTTTTTACTATTTTGCTCAAGTGCGTAATTACTTGTTGACAAATGAAAAGTTGTCAAATATTCAGAGAGCTCCACCTAGTGTACTTAAAAGAAAGTATACAACATGCGACTAAAATGTATTCTTTTTCTTTATTTTAGTTAATTCAAATTCCATTTCAAATTTTTAAATATTTAAATCAAATTTAATACTAAGTAATTTTAATTATATATTACTCTAACAATTTTTGAAAATTTTTATATTATTGGCTCTTTTATTTTTATTGTTATATTATTAATATTTTCAATATTGTTGTTACATTATTAATTATAACTAAGGTTGCGTACTGTTTGTTTAATAATTCCTTAAAAGTAAGAACCATTTTTGGTATATTTTATAATTATTAAAAACTATTAGAAATCATTTATCTTTCGATAACTGATTTCATCTTAACTTCAATGAAATCCAAAATTTTTATTTAAATTTTTCAAATGAATAAATTAAAATTGAAATTTTGAATTTATTTGTTTATTATCTTTCAAATTATTAAAAAAGTAAAAAGAAAATATCTAATTTCAGTTTATCTCTTTTATACATTATCTCTTTTATGTTTTTAATTTTGATTTATGTTTCAGATATCTTACTTTAAAACACTAATGTTTTTTATTACAGGAGATGTTTGCATATGTAAACAAGAAAAAAAATATTTTTTATAGTTGTTTTTAAGGAAATCTGTTATTTTTCTATTATTAAAAATTGGATCATTTAACTTGAAAATGATCTAGGGCTAAATGAATATATTTGGAATTGGAATTAATAACTAACACTTTCGCACCGACTGTCACGTATACGTGCCATCAACAAACACATTCATTTCCCAAGCGACACGCAGGAGTGCCAAAGCTTATTTTCCGATCCTGTGAACTGGAACGTTTTAAAAACTATAATTTTCGGCACAAGATGGCATTGCACGTTTGTATGGTTTCAGATACATGTAGATTTGACTTTCTACTCCAAGTGAGAGAAGAATGAGTCACATACACGTGGTTTTTGATTATGTTAACATAAGGAAAAATAAATGTTTCCCAATGCCATGCTTTATGACGGTTCTTTAAATTCGCACGTGGTATTTGTTTATAGTAAATAGGGAAGTTTTATTTTCGGAAGAGCGCTGGGTATTTCGGTTAGCAGTCCAGTTTTTTGCGCATAGTTAGAACTTGTAGACGTGAATTCTTTCTATTTTTACTGTTGCAATTTATGTCGAAGATTCGAAAATCTTTAACTAACATTAAAATAACAGAAATGATGTAAAATATTTGGTGGTAGTTATAGTGACACTAAAATATGTTCTGATTGCCCTGTTTATAAAGAATCGAGTGAATTTAATGATAGTGAGGACATTTCGGACATCTGTAGATAGAAAGCAAGTAATTCTCTATGATCATCCACGATAGAAATATATGGAAATTACCATTTAAAGCAGTTCCTGGAATTAAAGTGGATAATTCTGTTGAAGAAGAAATTGATTTATTTGGGTATTATTTTGATGATACAATTAATTACTGAAGACTAATCTCTATATGAATAGTAAATATCCCGAGGATGCATCTGGATGTGTCATTCCAAAATTATTAAATCCGCTCAGATTAACTAAAAAACGTTTTCCAAAACTTTGATGAAAAGAGACTAGTACGAAATTGAGACGACGAGGCTTCGTTTGTCCACATTTCCAGAAAATACTCCAGAACGGCAAGTGTTCGAAACGTAAGACTGTAGACCTCTGTTTTCAAATTTTTTCACACGAAAAGAGAATTTTAAGTATCATATATAATTTTCAGATCTGTAACGTTAAAAGTCATTTAATGGTAAGTAATGAAAATAAAATATGAATTTAATCAAGAAATAATTTAAGTAACAAAAGTATGTATGAAGATATGTATATATAAAGTATATGCTGCTTAAATACTCTACAGAGCATTATTTAATAATGCATTGATACTTCGGCAATTTCATGGATTCAAAAATTTAATGAACGAAGAAGATAATAGACAAGCATTAGTTTCCTTTTTGGCTTCTAGAAATAGGACATTTTTTTATAAATGACATACTAATTGCCATCATCTTGGCAAGAAGTCATAAATAATGACAGCAATTATATTTTTCAATAAAGTTCATTCAAGGTATGAAAAATATATGTTTTATAAAAACGGACAGAATTTTTCGGTAGACCTAATGTAAAAATCATTGAAAATAAAATAATAAAATAATTTGCAAAAACCTTTTTAGATCACAAGCAAAAATTTATAAAATGCTACAAAAGAATGGCAATTACCATTTCAGTTGAGTGAGCAAACGCTTTTTAATTCTTTTTTAAATGAATTAAATACACAGAATCTAAATTATTTTATGAGACTTTATTAAAATTATCACTGGATTTCACAAATGGCTTTTGATACGTTTTACGAATAACTAGATTATTATATTTCTATCCGAAAATGAGCTCTAGCTGCCATGATACCTGACTTAGGCGATGAAGCATTCCCAGAATATTTCCCAATGCAATTTTATGTGAATCAAAAAGTGTGTTCTTTAAATGTGTGTATTAATATATATAATTGTCGTAATTAAAGATTTCTACATTTTGGTAAAACAGAAGAACAGTAATGTGTAACATATCTTCAAGAAATTTTAATGCACAAGATTAATACAATATAGTTTATACTAATCAAGTCAATTTCATGTTATGTTTAAAATTTGCTCAGATGCTAAAATGCGTCCCAGAATAGATGAAAATATTTGAATAAAAAATTATTTTTTCATATTATTGATTTTTGAATTTTTTTGAGAATCGATTATTTTCAAAATCAAAATACATTATATAAGTATAATCATATACACTTTTAAATAACAATTAAAATGCAATCTAAAAATTGTAAGTAAGCTAAATGCTTATTTACAGCTATATTACATAGTGCAAAATGAGAAAAACTCCACTTACCCAGAAAGCCATCAAGTATTCCAAATGGCATCACAGCAACGCACACAAGAAGGTCTGCCACAGCTAAAGATAGCAAAAAATAGTTTGTCACATTTTGCAGGCGCTTCTCTAAGCAAATTGCCAAGCACACGAGCACATTGCCCAGGCCTCCTGCCACAACCAAAGTTGTCAGAAATAAGAAAATCCAGTGTCGTCCTTCAGGAGGAAAACCTTCCACGTCTGAATCAAACGTTTCATTTACACTAGTACACTGTGGGAAAAAGCAGGTCCTATTAGCATCAAATCCTTTCTTCCAAAATTCGGTGGTAATGTTGATGTCCAAGAGACTGAGTTTTCCATCATAGAAGAAGGAATCATCTTTTGAAGCGTTGTCGCTACTGAAGATGGCTATGTCTAGTGGCAAGACATCCACTTTCTCTTGGTTGCTATCAGAATTGTAGGCGCTCCAAGTATTCTGCTCAACACCTTTCAATGGGTTAGTATTCTTATTGAAATTCGACCAAGGGAAGAAAGAGTTTCGTATGTCTAGATCGACATTCATGGTCTTAAATTTCTTGTACTAAGGTACTGACGAAATTTACAGGTCCATAGTCGTCAAAAATTGCTCGACAAATCAGTATATTTTCACACCATCTAGAATTTAAAAAAATATAAAATTGAAATAATGCATTTTTGAAAATATGGATGTAATTGGATTTAAATTGTATTTGAGGAAAAAAAAAAGAAAGTTTTGAACTTTTATTAGAGAATAATAATAATTGATATTTTTACAATTATCTAAGTTTAAATCTGTCAAAATTATTAAAGCGAATCATACGGCTTACATCATAATGATTGGCTTGTAACCCCGATTATTATGGTGTAATTTTTAATAACGGTTGTATATATAGCAAGATGTAAAAGTAAAAGAATGTGTCTATTTTTACAGCAAAGCAGTAATCATTTATTAATGGCTCTATTGGTAAAGATGATAATGTTAGGTATTTATTTAATTAATAAAGGCATTAGAAAAGTATTTTAAATTCTGAAATTTCAAAGAATCAGATTAGATGGATAGAAATATTTTTCTTTTACCGTCAGGAAGTAAATTTCATTTCATTTAGTCATCTCAATTTCCTTTAGTCAAAGTCACGTAAGTAGTCAGAGAGTAATCCTTTTCTTGATGAATCACACAATAATTTTTAAATAAGTTACTTTAAATTTGATTTAGTTTTTGGGAAAACATTTCAATCAATTCTTGTGTGTTACATGAAAAATACACGTGTATTTACCAATATTATTAAGTAAACAATAAATGTAAAGATTTACACCTTTAAAAACGGAAATAAAATACAAATGAATCATATTTTTAAATTGCGCACCATTTAACTGAGTCTTGATATTAATAAAGAGCAATATAATTTTCAACAAAAATGTGATAAAATATTTGAAAATTAACGCAAAATTCGCTAAAAATGAGCTTGCACTATTATCTTGATACATTTTGATCTATTCAGAAGAATTTTTCAAAATCAAGAAACTCGGAAAACTGATACCTACCTGATATATAAATATATATATTATATATTTAGGATATATATAAAAATCGATACTATAAATATTTGATTCAATATAAAATTTATAAATGATATTAGTTACTTGTTTAACTTAGCGAACGTAATAAGGAAATATTTCCGAAAATTTAAGAACTATTTTTCCAAATTTTTTATTTTAAAACAAATATGTTTTTAAAAGCATATCAGAAGATCAGTTTACGTTTATAATAAGCAAAATGAATTAATAAATTCCTTAAATATTTTCAAGTGTTTTCTATTTTTTCTCATCTATTCAAGTTCAAATACATCTTTTTAAACTTACAGTAAATGACATTTGATGTTAATGCAGTTTTTCAAACATCAGTTAATTAATTAAATTTATTTAATTAAGTTTAGTTTTATATAAGAGAAAAAAATACACTATTGTGTGGGGTGCCATCTATTGGCATAAATAGTTACTATCTCTATCATTACATTTCTTACACTCTAAAATTTATTTATGTTTATAATCTTGTAGTGTGTTTATTACTTCTTTTGAAAATTCAGCTTTGTGCTTTTGAAATAAATTTTTGAGAGAGATGTTAAATGTGCACGTGACAAAAAGAGACAATTTTTTCTAATTTAATAAAAAATAAGTGAAAATTATTTATAAAAGACTTTGTGCAATATAAGGAAAAAAAAATTCGTCTTGCAATGGTAAAGTTGGTAGAATGTCGGCACCGAATCTTCATGTTTCCGGATAGAATCTTTTCGAAGCAATAAACTAAACAAACAAACTGGATCGAGCCTTGCTTTACAAAAGGACAATGTGAAATTTAATTTAAAGTACCTAAAATTTTTCGTTGTTGATCTAATCAGGAACTGAATTAAAAAACTTTTATATATATCTATATGTATTACGTATTTTTATGCAGTTTTCAAAACTTGAGGGAATAAATTACCTACTTTTACTAATGAAAAATACAATTTTAGCAAGTTGACTATAATGAGCCTAACTAATTCTGAATCAATAATTATTGCATAGAAATAATTTTGTCCAAAACTTTTCCAGTTATAATTCCAATTTTAACTATCCGTAGCATTTGAGTATGAAAATAACAATTTATGAAAATTTTTATTTTATATTGAATTAACATACATAACATATATAAAATAGAAATTTAAAACGTGAATTCATGAAATTCGATAAGATTCTTTTTTACTTCCAAACTTTTGAACATTTTATTGGAAATTTCTATTTTTTAATAAAAACTTTATGTTGTGGAACAAAATTGGTTATTAAAAATAAAATGCTATGATTTAATACTTTTCACTGGGTGAATTCGAAATCATGCTAATTTAACTTGCAGTGAAAATAAAATAAAACTTTCTACCTATTTCATAATTCTCAAGAATTTTTATCTTTAAACTAACAGTTTTATAAAGTAAACAATAGTTATTTTCATAGTTACTTACATGTTGCATCTTATTAATAATTTTTGCAGTATTTTTTGTAGATGGAAGTTACATTGTGTAATCTCTCTCTCTGTATATATATATATATATAGTATTGAGAAATACGAATTGCTTAAAAGTATGTATTTGCTAGTGATTCTTGATATCTGTTATATTGTTGTTATATTTTATACGTGTAATTTACTACCCCAATTCAATTTCATATATCTGTGTTACCGTTAAAGTGTGAATTCCATTATTTCATAAAAATAACTGGGTATTTCAAGAAATAACTAAACAAGTTAGTTACAATATGTAAAATTATTGAATTCTTAGATTAAACTAGAGGTTTACTATAGTATGACGATTACTTTATCGTTAAAATATGAAATTCAGCATGTGAAATTTCTTTGAACCGGCTGTTGATCAGTTAGTTGAATCAGTTTTGAACTACTAATAACTGATTTGTTATGTCGTGAATGTACATTTCATTCCTTTGCTTTTATACGTAGAATTTAGACGGTATATTTATATAACTAATGTTGGCAAAATGAGCAGAGCAATAAATTATATCTTCTCTATTCCTCATTATTTATCAACTAATCATTCGAATAGTGATAAATCATTCACAATAGTGATTGTTTTAAAAAGTTTTTAGCTATTTATCTTTAATTAATTTACAAAATAACTTTGTGAAAAAAATAGTTTATTTTTCATTTTAATGGTCTATAATGATTTATTTCATAGAATAACTAGGTAAAGTATGAAATTTTTTTTATCAATTATATACTTTAACTGACTTGTCTAGTTATTTTATAAAATGTCTAGCTATTCTATGGAAGAACTAAATCATATACTTTAATGGTAACATACCTATATAAATAAATATATACATAATATTTGGTATAATAAGTTCGTAAACGATATTTCTCCACAATTTTCAATTTTTTGATGCTTTAGAAAGTTATAAATTCTCCTTTATAGAAATAGTTAGATTCTAGTGTAACTCCTAAAAAGATTGGATTCTTTTCGCAACATAACACTAGAGACCATGAAAAAGTGTCTCCGATTTGACATCAATGAATCTTATTGCAGTTCCGTAATGGCAACGCGACATGGTCCCATAACCAGGCATTTTGCTATTCTTTCTATCTCAACTGGTGTGTTGGGATGGCCTGGTGTTTTGCTTTTCGTTTCGCGTGGGAGAGAAATCGTCCCAAAGGTAGTTTTCGAGGAGGAATCCCCCCTTTTTTTTTCTTTCAGCCTTATAAACGTCAGACACATATCGAACAAGCGAAACGAAAAGAATCGAATTTCTTCCTCCTCACGTAGGGACGAGATTGCTGTTTTTCCCTGCGAAAACGTCCTCCTCGCATATCCATCTTTTCCGAAAGTGAAGAATTTCGTGCTTCTCGAGTGCGTATGACTGTTGGAATCTTCGAAGACCGATATTGGAAAGAGGGAAAAAAGAGAAAGGACGTCGAGAGAGATTGCTGTTATTGTTGTACGTCTCGTATTTTGCAGTTTCATGAGCCGGGGGTTATCGAAAAAATTCCCTTTTTCCGTTTGAAGGAGTAACCCGTCGATCACAAAAAAAATCCTCATCGTCTGACAAACTAGAAACATTGAGGTAATGGTATCGATCTAGTTCAGCCCTTGTTAAAAATGGCACGTTTTTCTTGTGTGATACAAACCTTTTCATAATATAATAATTATGAAAAGTACTAGCAAACCCACCCAACGGAAAATAAAATCTTTATTATTTTCTCCAAGTCATCTGAAGAGGCTGATTTAATAGACTTATGGATCAATTGTAGTTGAAATAATTAAAATCTACTCTTTTGCTACACAGGAAGCACATTAAAATATGTTTATCACTGTTAAGAATTTCTCATAATCATTTACTCTTACTGAACTTTCCTTAATATAGTTTTTGTAATCATAACTATACCTTCATGTGACGGCTATCTGAAACCAATTAACATATAAGATCAATTTTATGCTTCACAAGTCATTTTTATCACACATTTTCTGAAGGAATGTAATTTTTCTATGAAATAGATTTCTTTCCGTAAAATGATTATTTCTTCATTTAAAGACCACTTGAAATAAATTTATTTATGAAACCAAAATTATATTACACGAGACATTTTGTACTGCAGATTTTTTTTTATAATTTTTCTCTAACATAGATTTCTTTTTTAAGCATAATTATACCTCCCTTCAACAATCAGCTGAAATAATTTAATCTATGAAACCAATATGTGTCATGTTATTCGAGTTATTTTGCATTTTTTAGGTTAAAATGTGGATAAAATAACCATGCTAAAAAGATTTTTGAAACGACAGCTATTTAATTGCAATCGCTTACGAGTATATATTTATGTAAATAGACACAAATCAAAGTGGGAACTTGTCCAAATACAAACTTACGTCAATTTGTTTTCAATCAAATAATTTTCCATTAAATATGATTAAAACGTACATAGAATTATTCAAAATCTATGAATTCTGATATTTGTAAATGCTCGTTTAAAAAACATCTTGAGGTTTATTAGTTAATATTATCAAATATTAGAAGATACTTTCAATTTACCTTTTAAATAAGTAATTATAAAAAGTAAAGTGTTTGGATTAAAAAATATACGTTACAAATTTTAAATGTTTATATAAGGAAAAATTATTTATGTGTCTGAGACGAAGCATTTTCAAAATATAAGATATTGGTTATATCATTAGGCAAAGATACACTTAATTTGTCAACAAACTAATATAAATTGATTCATAAATGAAAAACTGTGATCAGAAATTTTGAATAAGAAAATTATTAAAGATGTATCAGCAAAATTAAATATTTATGTAATGTTTATGCATGGGACGTGCCCTCTAGCATTAGAAAGTCCTTTCTCTGTGTGAATGATCATTGTTTGATGCGTTATTTTTGGTTGCGACCAGCGTGTACAAGTACGTTGATTTCCTATTATTATTCTTGTAAAGAGTAGCTCAGAATCAACTGATATTTTTCAACTGGTCATATATTATTTTCGGAAGCAGAAAAAAGTAGGTAAAAGTCCCTGTAAAATAGATCAAGTAAGTTATATATTCATTACCGATTACAAAGTGGTTGCTTTAAAACTACATCAACCAAATGACATCCGTTTTCCTCAATGCATTATTGCAAACGGCTTTTGAAGTTGTTCATTGCCCTAGATACTCATCAGTGGCTACACATTTCTCATTAATGGCTTACTTGTGTTCGTGAATACTCTCTATATATCTGTGGAAAAAATGATTTTTAAGTATCCTCACAGGAAATTGTTGTTCTGTGAATGGCGAGCTCTGTGTCTAGAAACTTGCTTCCTTAATTTCAGGTTCTTTAGCATTTGCAATGTACAAGAAGATCCATGTTTCATACCTAATACACTACCAACTTTTTTATTTAACTTTTTACTGACTTTTTTTATCCTTTTTTAGAGAAAATTAAGCTTAAGCTTTGAATGAGTTCTTCTAATCCAAGAACACGAAAAGCAAAAATTAGAAAAGGAGGTTATATTCTTGAAGGAAAGGTGACATATGTCTTTAACTTTAAATTAATGTATGTGAAGAAATATGATTATTTAAACTTTTATATGCTCTAAGCTAGACTAAATATAATCAGATTAAAATTATTTGATGAGCTTAATATGTTATATATAAAAGATTACATTTTAGTTTTATTAATATCTTTGAATTAAATGTTTTGAGTATTTTTGGCAAATCTTATATATAATATCACATTTATGTAGACTTTAGAAATAATATTTATATCCATAGAAACCAAACTTATACAAGTTTAGCTTTGATATATAACTTAGAAGATGTAAATCCTACATTCAAGCTTTTTTCAAAATTTCATTTTGATAAATAATTCCTCTTGAAAACAAGTCAATAATTTCTCAATTTGTTCATTTTGCAAATCAATGTAAAATAAAATAATGCGATGAAAAATGTCTGATTAGAAAACCTTTACTGACATATTTTTGGCTTCAAATTGTTTTGTTTATAAAAAATAGAATATATATGAATATGAAGCATCCTCACCCTTTTTTTCAATTAATTCTATTCAAGTATTTTAAAGGGAAAAAGCAAATTTAAACTTTTTTCAGTTAACTCATCAAGGTTGTAAGCATCATTAAATGTTGTTATTCATTTACACATGAAAAATAATTATTACATTTTTCCTTAATAAATAAAAATAAGTAAATGTCTGATCATAATGAAAATCAATTATCGATATTAAAATTTAAAATATTATCTATTTTTAAAAATATATCCATTTTATTTAAAATAATATGCTCAAAAAAGAAGTAAAAGCTGTAAATGCGCCATTTTGTTACGCATAATTAACTAAAATGTATTTAAAATAAAAATATATAAAAGAGTAATTTGTGCTTATAAAAGTTATCCTAGGATCATTTTTCAATCATTTTGTTTAATTAACCGGAAAAATATATTCTCTATTCTTGATAAAAGTGACCTAGAACTAAATGAAAAATGTAATAAACAAAATTCTCATAGGAAACAAAACCATTAGGATTTTATTGTTTGAAAAACTCCATGCCTGGGGAATAAGAGAAGGAAGTTTCATGGCAGATTATATCGATAACTCGAGAGTACATCCACTATAATCTAATTACGAGAAAAAAGTAGGAAGACAGCTGACACTGAAGAGCTTCTAAACTACTTAACAGCTTTGTTATATTTCCCATGAATGGAGAATCTGTCGCCTCAAAATTTTTTTTAAAACCCTGTGTCCCAAGATATTAAGTTTTACCCTTATTAGCATACGACAAGTTATTTTGAGATCATAGTGATAAGTGCAGAGTGTAAAAACTGATTTTTAGAGGTTTAGAATTTGGAAAGTTTCTTTTTGAGGAGAGACAGGTTTTGTTCATTTCTTTTCATGATATCAATTACTTTATGAATGCTGTGATTTATTGTAAATAAGTTCATTATAAAAGTTTTGATATTAAAATTTCAACTCTGTGTGAAAAAAAGTAAATAAAAAAGATATCTTTTTTTAGTAAATAGTACGCAGTTAATATGAATACATTTGCATGTATATTAAAATTTAATTAATATTTTCCTATTAAATTTTCAACACTTAATCAATTGTAGTAGTTGTAAGCGCATGTCTCAACAATCCATGGCCAGATGTTTTCAACTGGTGATGGATTTAGTTGTCCGTGAAGGCCAGAACAACAATCAAATAACTTCTATAACAGAAAAACATAAGAAACATTTTCTCTTGCATTTATTGTTAAAAGATGAGGTTTTACAGGCCTTGAAAATAAACCACAATTTATTGCCTTAAAATGTCAGATATGTATCGTTTGCAACTCAAATTACCGTATTACTTTAAGAAATTGGTAATATCTGTATGTACTAATTAAATAAAAATGTTGCTTAACAAAATATGAAACAAGATGCTATCTTCATATATTGAAGTGAACTTGAGCTACGGTAACATCTTCATGTACTAATGTGAACACCAGGTACAGTACAATCTTCATTTACTGATGTGGACATGAGATACCATGTCATTATCATATATTAATGTGCGTATGTCGTGGTCATATAATGGTGCCATCGTCGTGTATTAATGTTGATAAGTGTTAGGGTTATATCACTACGTCTTATTGTGAATATAAAATAAGATACTCCGGCATTATCATATACACAATACACACACAGTATACACAGTCAGTAAATGATGATTGCAACATACCACGTGTACTCATAAAAACATAACAGCCGAAAAATCATTCTGAAGTATTTGTATATTTTCTGCGTGCTACGCTCTGGGAAGGCTTTTCCTACATACATGTATTCACATGGACAGTATTCACATGTTTCAACTGATTCCCACAGAGAGACAACCCCTAATGTCCCAATCAACAACATTAAAAATATGAATTTGGGAATTAGAAACGCAATGACCTCTGTTGTCCAACAACGAATGGATTCAAACTAATGATCACCCACTTCAAACAATGTAGCCATGATGAACCCCAAACTTCCCAATTATCAAAGCAAGAAAGATCGCGTAGCTAAACTGGGAAAAAATTTCATTTCTGAAATGTAGTGGCTTCAACATATAACTCTATCGAAAGATCCTTGTGTTGAAAGTGCTTTTGAAAGCGCAGATGTTTTGTACTCACTGTCCTTTAGCTATTGTAGGTGGAAACAAGCACAGATATATCCTCCTTTTCAGTTTACCTTAGTTCAAAATCGTAGGGTTGTTGTTTGTCTTGTTTAACACTTCGGCTGGGAGAAATAAATCGTCGAAACGCTTCGCAATAATTTCTCAACTCAATACAAACAAAATAAGTCACAAATAATTAAATTTTATGAAAACCTTCATTCGAGAGAAAACTTCAAGCAAATACGCACCATGTTTTCAATCATTTTGAATGAAATGGTATAAATAATAATCAATCTCCAAACATACTTTATTATGGTTTGTATTCTGTGCAATAAAACTTTTCCAAAGAAAAAAAAAAAAAAAAAAAAAACATCTAATATAAGTAATAAAAATAAATATTTACATTCTTAGGAACTAGTTTACTGAGTTTTGATGGTAATCTTAGATTCTGTATTTTTGGATACTTTTGAAGAAAAACAGTTATCAAAAACTAAAGTTTAACAAAATAAAAGTACTTTATCTTCTCATGAAACTGTCTCTTCGTGAGGAATTCAAGTCTTACAACATTGCAGCCAAATAAGAACTGGAAGAGGACATTAAGGAACGTCAATATCTAGATGCGCCAAAATTAGTTCCCAACTGCTTCTGGCGATATGTGGTTCTGGTTACGCCTTTGACTAATTTTTCTTGTCGGGAACTTTCTTTTTAGTTTGACAGCTTATTGCCGTTCTAGTGGAAATTTGTAGCTGTTGCAAGGGCTATAACAAACTATCTTATATCTTCTGCTGTATTTCTTCCTACGCATCGGTTTCGAATTTAATTAAATCTTCGTTAGCTAAGAATTTTGTTTTCCATTCTTTTGCGTAAGTTTTCAACTCGTTTTTTGTGTCAATGCGTCAGACACGCATTCCACTTTCTAAAATTTGGGAGAAGATGTTTTAGCAATTGCATGTTTTCTGTGATTTGAAAATTTAGTTTTTAATTTAATATCTCATATGAACAACTGAAATTTAGTTAGTTTTCGATCTGCTTTGGAAAATAAAAACCGAACAATTGCTTCATTTTAAAAACGTTGAGACATATCTTTTGGCAGTTAGAAAAGTTAATAAATTTACGTCAGATGACCATAATATTGATACAAACTTTCATCCCCTTTTGTATTTGGAAAATAAAAACCTGTGGTTACACAGCTTTAAGAATTTATAAAGCTTAATATTAAATTTCATAGTTCATTCGTGCATATTTCCATTTTCAACATTATTTATCTTGTGTAAATTCTAATTTTTTGAATATTTCGACAACACATGCAAACATGAACGAGAGTTCAAACCTCGTTTCTTTCCAACATCTGGAATACATAAGTGAGTTTTTATATTTTCTATTGTTTGACGATTTATGAATATCTACATGATTATTTCCCATTGCATTAGGATAAAAAGGGTAAGCTACTTTCATTTTCATTATATTCTATTTCTCTTAACGTTTACTTTTTTTTTTATGTCCTCGTAATAAATCTATTTTTATTATAGAAAATAAATTTTTTATAGTTTGTTAAAAACATTAAAATTTTTGATAATACAGTAGTTTTTTGGCGAAAACATTAATATTTTGCGTTATGTTTAAATACTTCAAATCATAAATAATTTATTTTATATGGGCTTTTGTAATTTGAATACCTACATTTTAGTATTTAACGTTAATTGAACTATTTATTTGAGCACTTAATTTGAACTGAGGAAAATTGAGGCTCTTTTATTAATGTCCCTATTTCGAAAAGTCAAAATAGTAGAAGTAACAGTTATAAAATGCAATCATTGTTGTCAATAAATATTGAAGGATGAAAGATAATTTAGCTTTTTATCTCATAATTTACGTAAAAAGTTTAAAATAAATATTGAATCACACTATGGTTTATGATATTATTATGTAATATGTTTAAAAGCGATATGAAAGAAGTATATCTAATCTTGATAATCTGATCTGTCTAAAAAAATTGAAGCAATGAATAAATCCTTGAATACTTCGAAGAATATTGAATTAAAATTTACGAATATCAGAAAATATTGACAACTTAACCATACTTAACATTCTTAACACAAAGCATACAGTAATCAGCAAACTATTCCTTCCTGTGAAAGCAAAATATTTAATAGCGCATGCGCAATAAAAGTAGTTAGAAACATTACACAAGAAATATTCTTCTATTGCGAATATTCTATGGCAATATCGGCATAATAATTCTATATATAATAGCAAGGAAGTTACTCATTCATACAGAATATTTAAAAGAGCAATAAGAAGCATTTTAGTAACCATCATAATGATTCGTTTATAATAAGTGGCATAATATACTTTATTATGTTATGTATTAATTTGCGAGCAATTCTTTCTTATGTATATAACACATATAGTAGTTTCTTTGCATGTGCTCATAAAATTCTGTAAGGAACTTGTTACTTCCATTTCATTCATTCTCTTGCCATAATCTGCATAATAATTCTACATTACCAGCAAATTATTCTTTCATGTGAATGTAAGACATTTAACAGTACACTATGAAACATTATTTTATAAACGTAATAACGTGTTATAAGTATCAAAAACTTTATTTGCTATGAACTACTGAAACATCATAGACAAGATTCATTAATTATCTAAAAAACTGACTTTCTTTAGCACTTTCACAAAAAAACATTATAAAGTTCTTCATTTATTATTTAAGAATCAAGATGGTAAATTTATATTCATTTTTCTTTCTAGATTTATAGATGTAACAATGAATGTCATCGTTTTTCAAATTTAAGGCAAATCTGTGTTGCTTTAAATACTTTCAAAAGCATAAAATTATTGAAAACTGCAAAAAAAAGTTAAAAGAGAAAAATATAATACACTAAAAAGATAAATGACTTCAGAATTAGATAAGATATTGCATTGAATATCATTAAGTATGAACAAATGATGTAGTCATATCATTAAATGTGAAAAATTATACGTTTTTAGTTTCAGTTTGCTTTATTTAATTTGTTATTTAAAAAACTATCAAGTGAGGAAATTTTTTTGAAAAGAGAACTCTAGAAGAAGTTTTGTTCTTTATGAAGGAGAAAGATAAATCAAATAATTACGAATATACATAAAATTTCATTAAAAATTAAAGAAAATTTAGATTTATTTCTTTAAATAAAAAATATCGCTTTTTTTTACCATATTTTTTTCTTTAAGAAATATTGTTTGAATCAAAATAATTGATGTTTTAAAAACAACTGAAAACAATAAATTAATAATAAATACCATTTCATAATGAAGATTTTTCATTTTTAAAATGATAAAAACTAACAAGAAATGCTTAAGATTTGTGAAAATATTCCATAATGCTATTATAAAAATGATTTAAATGATGCTTGTAGATTCTCAGAAAAGTAACGCAGTAGTACATTTATTTACAATAGAATATTTTAATTGAAAGACAGTTAATTTAAAGAATAGTTAAGGAAATTTTAATTACCTGGATGTTAAAGCTCAATTATACCCAAAGATACAACTCCGCTCTTCAGAGAGTAAGTTTCTAAATTCAATCCCACACTTTGTTGAGCAATTGAAAATGGATGTTACGGTTCTCCTTTTTGTAGGTATGTTTATCGGGGTGGTCATTGAAAGGTTTCCGAGTTTTCTTCCTTGTGACGCACGAATATGACCCGTTGAGGAGGGAAAAGTCATCTCGGAACGCTAGTGGACGTTAAAAAAAATGTCCTACAACGGCTTTAGATCGCTAAACTAACCATTAAGCGGTATAAAAATATTTAGATGTTTATTAAATAGTTTATTTAAAATATTTTGCATTATATTTGAAAATGAAAATATAATAGAAGTTGATAATTTTAAGCAATTTAAAGTTCATTTGACCCATAAAAATGCTTTCAAGCTTTGATTACCATTGAAGAAATTGACAGAAGAAATTAATTAACAAAACGTGAACCCTGTTTTCTATGTTGGTTGGATCATTTTAAATAAAATAGTTTGTAAAATTTATAAAATTCTTTTGAAATAAAATAAATTTAATCCTTAGAATTTGTTAAAAATATTAATTTTTCATACAATAAATATTACTAGATATATGAAATCCGATTGCATTATTGCATAAAGTATGATGATTTATTAGTTAACTACAATGAAATAATTTTGAATACAATATTCTATTTATAGAAATTACATAAGGACTTCTCCCTACATTATTGCCATACACTCGATTCTCTTAGGGTGTGTACTCTTTATATCCTTATTCTCTCCCTGTAAATCTGCTGAACATATATCCTATATATAAAAAATATAATTGAGTGAATTATATAAATAAAAAATACCATCACATACACTTTATATCGATGAAAGGATAGTAAATTGGAAAAAATATATCACGGCTATAAAGAAATTTTGTTTGAGGTTGGTAAAGTTACTTTAATAATATTTCCGGACAGTATAAAAAACATCCCTATTTATTTATTTTTTTCCTGCTGGGGCCAAAGGAAAAGTTTTTCAACCCTTTTGATGAGACTTTTTATCCCTTCGGGTGGCAATTTCTTGATTGAACGGTTTAAGAAAAGGAGGGAGCTCAGAAACTCTGGACACATTCAAAATGGTGAGGGACATTTTTAGGAACAAGGAGTTTCACTGGGAGAAATCTCAGAGAAATTTTTTTTTTAGAATTTTTCTTTACACTTTCCTTATCATTGTATAGAATTGACAGCAAGAAAATTGCAGAATGAAGAACGTTCTTTATATAGCAAAAGAAAAAAGAATCAACTTTTGTTCTGAAGTATTTGCTTTTAGTTTCTAATAGAAATTTGATATTGTAGTTTTTATTGATAGACACGTATTTTTTACACCGCATTATTAGTTTAAACTCAATCTGATATGATAGCTCATTAATATTAAGTTTAGAGCGTGATCTTTTTGCTATAAATCATTTTGCATTGGTAATATGCAATTGGACATTTTATAATAAATTTGTATCCGATTGCTTTTACTTAAAATTATGAATTAAAATGTTAATGATTCTAAAATTGCATTCTTTATAAGTTTCTTTTAAAAGGAATTTAAACTGTGTTCATATGAAAAGGTAATAATTTTAATTAAACATAGATAATAATTTTGGGCACCTTTAGAATGTTGTACTGATGCATCATCTTTATTATGCAATGAAACTTACAAAAAAAAAAAAAAAAACCGAACTGTCAAAGAGCAACAACCAACTAAACTTTTTTAAAAATTTTCTTGGTTATATATGAAATTAAATATTTTCCATTTGAGAACAATTTTAAGGTAGACTGTTTTCTTCAAACTTCATTACATGGAAAACAAGCAGCCAAATCATAATAAAATTTAAATACACTGAAAGTATAAAAATTTCGATTATCTTTTAAAATAAACGATGTAAAATATTTCACTCTGAGGAATTGTTTTCTCTTCTACACATTTTCCTCAAATAAAGAACTTTTTCCAATATGTAGTTACCAATGATTTTTCCTTAAACTGTGGTATCATCAAGTTTTTGTTCTTATAGTTCTAGTTAATATTTTAAGAACTATTTGGGAATTTTATATTTTATACCAGTTACTTTAATATTGCAGTTTAAATGGAACTCAATAACTGAAAATGTCATAAACCTACTGTTGAAATATGAACCTTTTCGATTCCCCAAGGCCAACAAATATAGTAGTTTGACAAATAAGTTTCAAGGCATGAACTATAATTTTACAATTTTTTTTCTGATCCCAGCCTAACTTCAAAATATTTACCGCTGCTGTCAAAGACTGGATGGAATCCAAATATACTTTTCTTTAAAAAATGGAAGCTAGCTATAAAATTGATTGTCATGTTCATAATTATTGAAAGCAAACGAAATGTGGAACCAGTTTGATTTTTTCTATGCAATATATATTTAAGAAGAATTTATTTAAAATATGAAATATAAATTAGAGTTTATCTGAAAAAATTATTTATTATTAAATACGTTAATTAATATATTAGCTTAATTCAGAACAATGAAAAAGAGAACATATTGCAAAGTTTGGCATTTAATTAAATATTATATGAAGTTATATTGTTTTAACCCTTTAAAAATTACAGTTTGTGATTTCTTAAACTGTATGGGTAATTTTTCGAATTTTGATAGTTTAATGTAATAAATTAGTTGTGTTTAGTATATTCTAAAAAATATTATTTAAACACCTGAAAAATTAATTCTGTAAAAAGGAAAGCTAAAGAAACCTAGTTTTGGTTTATTTCTGGATGCTAGAAAAATTTATTATGATTTTCAAAATTAGTTATTTAGTTCGTCATTAGATGACGACATTGAAGCATAAGCTATGAAACAGCTTAAAGTTACTAAAATTTCTACAGAAAACATTAAAAGAGGATGTTTTAATAATGAAAAATTATTTGCAATCATAACATGGAGCAAGTTTTGAATAAATATGCATATCTTCGTGATTTAAATAGTCAATTATCTGTCAAATTAATAGTATCAAATGTTGAAATAAACATTTCGGGTTTCCTAAGTAAGCAGCTGTGCATTGCAATCGTTATTCATTTAAAAAAATTTGAAAATGTGCTAATATTCTTAATACATTTCTTTTAAAATATACATTTAGTTATAAGAATGCTTTTTTCCTCCGAAAATAGAACTGATTTTTAGAGTCAATTTTTTCCTGCATCTAAATCACAAATGTAAATTAGGAATAGGAATTCTTGATTTCAAATCCGATTGATTTAAAAAGTATGTTTGATATGGGAATCAATTAATGAAAACTGGATGCAAAAAAGCAAATTTCATAAAAAAATTCCTAAATAACAACAGTGGCGTAAGAATCAATGAACTTAAAAAAGAGAAATATTGATTTTTATTAAACGAATTAGTTTAAATTTGAACATAATAGAAGTTGAAGGTAAGAACTGAGGCCGTGGTGACCTGGTTGGTTAGGACGTCGTTCTCGTTACCAAAAGGTTGTCAGTTCGACTCCCGGCTGAGCCGAAGATCCGTCGTGTTCACTAATGGCGACTGGGGCACGTAAAATCTGTCGGGTCACAATGTCCTCCATTTTCCCATTCCAAATTAATACCTCTGGGGGTCGATGGAGTCAGACATTGGGTCTTCACTGGTTTCTATCTCTAAATTGGAAGATTCAGATCGCGCTGCCATCTTTGAGCCAAAAATCATACTTACACCTTCTTATTCAAAAACGGAAGACGCTCTCCCTCTGATTTCATTCGCCTCTTGGTGGGCGGGCTTGACATTGCCAAGTGTCATTAGAAACAACAAACAGGTAAGAACTTTGTTGAAAAAAAAATGATATCTGTTTGAGAAGACACTTATAAGTCCTCATTATCGATTTCAGACTTTATTTTTTTGGGACTCTTTTTAAATATTTCCTTCTTTTGAGTATTTTTCCATAAATATTTTCATGCCTCAGTTAATTTTAAGTTATAATTAAATCAAATTTAAATTTAATTATAACTTAAAAATAAATTGTAATGCGAAAATTTCAATTGTTTTGTATTATTTTATATGCTATTTACAGTGCTT
>JAPDSC010067276.1:4468-16015 GCA_026290005.1 Latrodectus geometricus
TTATTTCAATATCGAAGTAAAATACTTTCTGCAATAAAAAATAAATGGACATTGTCACACCCAATTTTAATACTCCAATTTTAGAAAGTTTGCATTAAAGGAAGAAAACGAAAACCTTTTTGTTTGAGAAATGAAAATGAAAATAAATTAATCTTAATCGTTTATTTGTCTTTGTTATTAAATAAAATGATAACACATCTTGATTGATTTTATTTTGCTTTTTTTTTTAGTTTTTGTGAGAAATTTCAAGCTAATAAATTATTTATTTGGGATTTTTTCCATATTATATAACATATTAATTGTTATAATTCATATTTAATAAATTGCATTTTTCATTGGTATAAAAAGTATGGTTTGAATAAATATAAATGGAAACTTTAAAGTTTTGGCTATTTCACAATTGTTACCAAGTCAAACCTTAATTTAGATGAATTTAATCTTGAAGATTATCTAATTGTATTTTATTAAATCAATTATCCTCTATATGAGTATTCTACTATAAGTCATTCCTTCATCTTTATATATCATAGTCTTTATATTACTCTTCTTAGTAATTATTAAACAGAAATTGTATTTAATAATTAAATTAATTATAAAGTAGAGTTGCTCCTCAATTTGTCTATAATTTGCATAATATATATATATATATATATATATATATATATATATATATATATATATATATATATATATATATATGTATGTATAATTCGAAATTTTATCACTCAATAAATTCAAAATTGAGTTTTATCTAATAAGAGTTATAGCAAAGTGTGAATATAAAAAGTTTAAACTGCTAAAAATAATTAATAAAATAACTTATCAGAATAATAAGAAAAAAAAGATAAAATTCATTTAAATTTATCTGAATAGCTTTTCCTTGATTGAAATGAAGAAATTCCCTTTTCAAATGAGCTTTCTTCAGTAATTCTTTGCCGCTACTATACAATCGATTAAGGGCGATGACTCAGTGGGGAATTTCGAGAGAATATTGCTCTTTAGTTCAGGGAAATTCCGGTGATTCAGGGTAAGCCCTCGAACGATAACAAAATCAGAAAATACACCAATGATAAATGGAATAATAAATGAGTGACATTTGTTTTCATTCTACTCAGTTATTAATAACAACTTAAGCACTCTCGTCCGTGAGTCTATTAAAAGTTACTTTTCTCCAACAAGCTTAAATAAGATTCTCTTAAATATATGCTTAAAGAAAATCAGTTTTATCAATTTCGAATGAAAATGTTTTCCTTAAAATATGAGTGTATGTTTCTAATGTATACTTGTATGAAAAACTCATCAAGTAACATATTAAAAGATACTCATTTTTATATTACATATCATAGTCTGATTCTTTAACATAAATCCTCTTTTCTTTTAATGACTCAAACTATTGAAATATAGTACATGTAGAAAAACACTGCAAAACCATCGATCAATGAATGGCATTGCTACTGGGAACTGTATATACTTTCTAGAAAAGTTCTTTAAATCAGTTCTTATGCTGTCGTAATTGCTCTAAATCGGAAATAAAATATGAATGTGAAAAATCAATGTCAAAATTTTTGTCCTTAGTAATTTGTATTCATATAAATCTAAAATACTGATTCAGTAAAGTATTAAAAAAAAATAGAAAAGAAGCACATAAATTTTAAATAGTCTGAAAGATTTAAAAATTCGAACGATTGTTCATTTTCGTTAATTCAAAATTTTTGGATAATTTTTAAGAATTTGTGTGTGTTTCAATTTTAAATTTAATAACAATAATTTTACTTGCATAAAAAAAAACTGTTTTAAAAAATATATCTATAAAATTTTTATTTAGTTATTGCTGAATTAACCTATATAATGTTTAATTACGAATAATCAATTTAGTAATTTTATTTTTCAAACTTTCTCATCTATTTCATTAATAAGGTTTTTTTAGTTTATATATGTTTAATTCTTTTGTTCTGCAATTAAGGAAATTAAAACCATTTAACGAAAAAACAAATATTTTGTCACGTTTTTTAAAATAAAAATTGTATTCAAGTTATTGAATAACATTTTGAGCATTTCGATAGAGTGAGTAGGTGGTTTTAGGTTCACCCCTTTGAACACCAATGAATTCATGATCATTAGAGATTAATTCTTTCAAATCCATCTATAGGAATTAATAGAATGCTTTTAAAAGCAAGATTTGGTATAAAGACTTAAAATCATTTCTCCTTTTTTTAAAGATTGTTGATGCAGTTAAAGTAACTAGCTTCTTCAAATGATCTTGCCCTTAAACTGAACTTTTCAAATCAGAAATAATTTTCAAGACAGTACTTTGGTTTAAATATTGTTAGAATGACAATTAATAGCTACTGGAAGCTGACAATTTCTCAAAGGAATTTAGATTGAAATATTATTGACATCGATACCACCTCCATCAATCAGCTTCCTAACTTTAGTTTCCTTGTTAACGACAACACTTGGGCTTAGATAACTTACATTATGATATTTTGACTGTCATCAATTAACTTAGGATAAATTATGGCATAAATCCTAAATAGTTTGAATTCTCCACGAATAATCAATTTATTTTTTAACCTTCCTCATCTATTCCATTAATAAGTTTTTTTTTTTTTTTTTTTAAACTTAAAGAGTGTTATTTTTTCTGTCAACGTGATTCTGAAGAGTGTAAATTCCGTATACTGATATTGTTATTTTAGATTTTTTTTTTTTTTTTTTACATGGCGTTCCTTCTTATACTTATTCATGGAGAGCTAAGAACATCTAACTTGACAATATTTTTGTTATTAACATTGAGATTAAATGCCACAGCATTTGTCACTAACCAGAAAATTTAATAATTCCAGTTTAAATTTAGATATTTTGAATATTTTATTTCCCACATCTTCAGACCTCTGATATAATAACGACGGAACTTTAATTTAAAAGTCAGCTGTTGGAGCAACAATCTTCACAATCTCTGTAAAATTTATAATTTTTGTTACCTTTCATCCCCACTGTTTTTCATTTCCTGCCATTCATCTGCAAAAATGAGAAGTAAAAATATTTTACCTTCGGGGTACTTTTTTATTATTTCAGACTGTGTCAAAATTGTTTAATATTGTTCATAGTTTACTATAGTAAAACGTACAGACACTTATTCATTTTTATTATGGAGTGATTTAGCATAAGTGATTTTTAGAGTTGCAGTTTACTAGTCCTATACTTTATTAACGTAAAAAAATGCTTGTGAATAAATTGAAAGGAATAAATAATATTTTTTAACTGTCTGTTTTATTAAGGTGCTCATATCGCAGTTATGCAACGAAAATATTGCGATTCAAAAATCATCATTTTGAGATAAAAATAAACTGCCAAAGTTTGCGCTTAAAATCAAAAGCATGCTTTTTAGAGCAAGATTCAAATAAAATTTGGCACATTTTTATTGTTTTATAAAGGTTTCTTTGTGGACAATTTTTATCATGTGATAAGGAAATATTAAAGCAGGTCATAGACATATCATTCACAAATACCTGTTACGTCAAGTTTTAAATTTAAAAGTTAATAATTTTCGAATAATCATATTCCAATTCTAGATGCATTTTTTCCAACTTTCAATCAGAGATGTCTTAAATCAAAAACTGAGCAATTTAATGACACTTAAAAGCAGTTTTAGGTTTACTCAGCATACATTTCCTTTGGATCACCTTTCCTTATTTTATGAGCAGCTAGATGATTTTGAATACTTCCAGTAATTGTTCTTTATGATAATGTTGTGAGCAACGTAAACGGTTTCCCTCCCCCTATAATAATCACCAGAACAAGATTTTAAGAACTGAGAAAAAGAATATATTCACACTAACGAATAAATTAAAACAAATATTTTATCCGACCGCTATTTGAACGAATAACAAATTAAATGTTTATTGGGTCTACGTACTTCTGGAAAGTGCCGCGGTGCCTGAATAGTTAGGGAGTTCTTTTTCGTTATCGGAATGTAGTGAGATTGAAGTCAGACCCATTCAAAGATGCACCGTGTTCGTTAATAGTGGCAGGAGAACGTTAAATATGTCATGATCACAATATCTTCCATGTGAAAGGATACTTCTAGGGGTGGCAGGCCAAGTATTAGGAAGTCTACTTGGTCCCTGCTTCTGAATTACGAAGACTCACACCCGGCTGCTTCAATCTAACTGGTAAAGCCATTCTCTGGACTAGGTACAGGGAAGTATGCTGGAGCAACAACAGCATGCTTTTGGTTTGTATTTATATCTAGAGAATACCATGAATTGGTTGTACAGTTTTTTAGGTGTTGTAAATAGATGCAAGAAGAAAAAACTCATCTTTTTTTTACCTTACCCTCAAATTTTCGATTGTTCTGGATTCTGCGATGGTCAGGCAATGTATTGGGAGTCAAATTAATCTCCAACTAACCAATTGTGAAATCTTTTGACACACTGCCTTATTATCTTGAAGTATCCCTCGCTAGCAAATAACATTGCAAGATGAATTTGTTTGATATCTTTGTTTTTGAAATTGAATTTGTTTGCTATCTAAATATATCATAGCTGTTTGTTTATTCTCAAGGAACAACAAAACACAACTTAAATATCAATGAACCTTTTTTATGATATTCTCACCAGACCCGTGCACAATGCAATTAAGGCAAGATGGATTCAGGGCTTTATGGGGTTCTCGCGATTCAACGAAGGTGTGATATGTCTCATCCCGTCATATTACCGCTTCCAATTCTTAAATTTACAAGGTCTTTTTTTTTAACAACATTGCAAATGAATTCTTGCATTTTGGGCAGAAATAAGTAGATTTCTCACAAGCACTCAACTATGCATTTATATCCTCTGACATTCTTTTCATATGGTTCAAGTTAAAATCTTTTGTGGAGAGCCTTGGTTAATGATTTTTGTTCTTTGAAGTGCAGTAAAGTCCCAGTTCTTCAATATTCTTTTCAACAATACAATTTTCGAAGACATAGCCGATCACGCTCTTAGGAAATTATTTGCTCTGATCGCAATCGTGTCTTCTAGACGAGGATAGTGAATTCCGATTCTAATTTTTGAAAACCTTTGATATGACTGCTTTTAAGAACCTAGTGAAATTTGATACTTTCGAAATCGAGGTACTTGTAAAAATGACCAACAATAGGCTCTTTTTCAAATGGTGAAAGATTTGCCTTTTTACCACTTTGCAATTCATGGTCATTTATCGTAAAATATACTTTTATACCTTACTTATGTATGTGTGTTCTCATTCTAACTATATGTAACTTAAGTCGTAAAAAAATTATGTTCTTCCTAGCAGGTAACTAAACGAAAATCTCAAATTTTTCTAATTCATTGGCCAGAGTGGGTATTTTTACTAAAAGTTTAACCATTCTTTGAAATGTGGAATATTTTGATAATTTTAAAAGCATAAAAATTACTTCTTATAAGTTTTTTCCACATCAATTTTAAAATTTTAATAAGGATTTAACTGTATATGTTAACTGTACTTTAAATTAGTAATTCCTTATTATATTAAATTTTTAAAAAAATAACCATGTCACATTATATTTAGCATTTCTTTCCTTTAATTTAATACTCACATTTAAGAATCCCTTCTAAACACACAATTTTTTATTTATCGTAAACAAAGAAATGATATTGAATTCTTTGTAAGGTAATAAAATAATAACACTGTTTCGTTTTCGTTTCCTTAACAATACATAAAAAAAAAAAAAAAAAAAAAAAAATAGTCACACATACACACATTTATATTTTCTTATTATTGACAACTTACTCCACATTAAGCTATTTTCAAACTTGTATTAAATGATGACACATTCTGTTAATTTTGGAACATTAAGATAATGAGTCAGGTTGATATGATTTGTTTTTAAGATGAATGGTTTACTTCCTCAAATATTTCCATTCTTAGTAAAAGTTTGCTGGCTTAACAATTATTTTAATGAGATAACTGTTTTTGAGAACGATTGAATGTATCAATCAGATTTAAAGTTGGATGAACAAAAAATGTCATGTATGGTTTATTTTAATTAATTAGAATGCACGCATGTATTATCAGAATTCTTTTGCTAAGAATAATTTGAGTTATAAAATCAAATGTTTTGAAAAGTAAACTGATGGCAAACATATTAAGCAATGAATGTTTATTTTATTTCTAAGGTAAACCAACGATATTTCTAAAATATTGTGAGGTTTAAAAATAATAAGACGAAAAAGTATAACAAAATATTTCTTCATATCATAAATTCAGAGATACTTTTTAAAGTAATTGATTTATAAATGTGCTTATTAACTACGGTCATTAGTTTTTCTTTTTGCTCTGAGCAGAGAAACAATTGGTATAATACACATTTATAAGAGCTTGAAGTGAAACACTCACTTCAAACTCTTATTCT
The DNA here is from genome assembly GCA_026290005.1 of Latrodectus geometricus. Lineage (NCBI taxonomy): Eukaryota > Metazoa > Arthropoda > Arachnida > Araneae > Theridiidae > Latrodectus > Latrodectus geometricus. The sequence goes on from JAPDSC010067276.1 coordinate 10,863, forward strand.
AATAAACTTATTCTTCAAATAAGTCCATTAGAATTCTTTTGGAACATACCTATATACATAAGCAGATCTAACAAAATATCGTATTATTAATCGTTACTTGCAAGTATTTTCGGAAAAGTAGATGGTATAAGTTTCATGATCTTTAGCATTCAAAGAAAAGGAGGGGGGGGGGAGCCTTCACATGATATTTTCTAATGCAGGAGTTTCCAAATTTATTTATTCTTCGTTTAAAAATTTAAAAGAGCTTAGACATTTTTTTCAAGTATTTAAAAAAATAATAAGACAGTTATGTTAATAGAATATATGTGAGGAAAAATGTTTTGTAAGACCAAAAATCTACATGAGTTAAAATTATTTCAAAGCTATGAGCCACTATCTAAGATACCATTTATCAATATCAAGGCATATCAAAATATCTTGGCTTCATTTACTTTTAATAAATACTATTGGGTTGTTCGAAAAGTTATTTCGTTTTATGTGAAAAAGAAAAGCGTATAGCGAATAAATATTTTATTGAATTGCATGCTGTCAATTCTAGTCTAATACCTTTTACCATCTTTCTGGTCGTAACATGATTTTATACTCATAAAATGGTTGGTTTTAACTTGCAAAAAACTGATTTAGGTGGGAAAAACGAAATGACTTTCCGAACAACCTAATATTTTTTTAAGATATCAAATAAAACGAGAACAATAAAAAAATACTACTGATCAAAAAAAAATTTTAAATTCCTATTTTTGAGAACTATTAAAGTAAGTTAATATCATATGCGTTTAAATTAATTACTAATTTATAAGAAAAACTCTATAAATAAAAAAAAATATATCAGTACTTCCTGAATAAGATAAGGAATATTTATAAATTGAATAATTTTAACTGCTAATTATAATTGTTCTTGTGATATAATATAATTTCACTGAATGCTTAAAATTATTCTTTCGTAAGAAACGTGAATTTTTTATGAAAGAATAATTTTCAGTACATTTTTGGAGTACAATAAGAGAATGATTCAGTGAGATTATACAAGTGATGTCAGATCTTGCTGTTATATGCATTTAAATTTAAAAAACATGAAATTTTTAATGTTACACATTCATCACATCATTATTAATGAAATTTAATTAAATATAAAATCTAATGCGTGTACAATTTAAGAAGATAGTCCTCCTCTGTGGAGTGTTAGCCCAGGGTGGGCCATGGTCTTCCGCAGAGCAGATTTTCAGTCCGCTCTCCACTTTGATTGACTCTTCCAATTTTTTTGTTTTAAGAATCTTCAGATCTGTCTCGAGACAGTCGATCCATTAGATACCTCGGTCTTCCCTTTTCAAGTTCCAGTTGGTTTAGCGTCGAAGATCTTTTAATGGTTCGACCATCCTCTATTCAAGTTTCCAGCCCATTTCAGTCTTTGGATTGAAATAAGTTTTATTAAGTTTGGCTCTGTATATAGCTTATAAAGCTCAGAATTTGTTGTTCTTCTCCATATATCATTACCTTTTACACCTCCCAAAATACTTCGCTGTATTTTTTTTCAATAACTACAAGCATTTCTTTATCACTTTTTGTCATCGTCCACGTTTCAACAGCATATGTGGCTATAGGCCTCATCAAAGTTCCATAGAATTTCTTACAAAAGAATAATTTTCAGCATATACAACGAAAGAATGATTCAGAGAGACTATTCAAGTAATTTTAAACTTAGCTCTTATATACATTTAAATAAAAATATACAAGACATTTTTAAAGACACACACTCATTTCATTAACATTGTTACAGAAATTTAATAAAATCTAATGTGAGTACAATTTAAGATAATGGTATATTTGTAAAATTCTTAATAATTTAAATGCATGAATAGTAAGAGTAACTTTTTCATGCAAATAAAATGTGGGGTTTTTTTTAGTGGATGTATCTCATAGAAGGAAAAGTATTTAATTTGATTTATATGAAGTCAAACTAGTCAAAGGTATTAAATCATTTAATTAAGATATTGATAAAAACAAATTGTTTCTCAGGATATTTTAATGTTCTATTAATATCTGAAATTAAATTATTCCGCTAGAAAATAATCTAAAGCTGAAAATTGTTATTGAGGCTTATTTGAAAATCCATTCCATACTTATCTTTTCTTAGACTATTGCATAATTATGTTCTCTTAAACTGTTGCACATTTATCTTCTAATCCATCAACTGATAGTTTCTAGTTTCTTCAAAGACAATAAACAAATCATTCGCAATTACAAAGGAGGGCGCTCTGAAAATTCTAAAATAAACCATTCCAACAGCGGTTTATGCGTATTGCATTCTCTTTTTGTTATTTAATGTAGCCAACATAAAACTTTATTTTATTTTATTTATTATTATTATTTTTAAGAAAAATTTTTTCGAAAAATTCAATTAGCTTACGAATGTGTAGCAATTAGCGAAGAATGTGTGATTTATTACAAATGTTGGCAAAGGAGATATTCCATATAGTTAAACATCTATTTTCGGTACATATGAAATACAAATATTTATGATTACCCACGTTAGACTATTAAACAAAATATTCTTTACTGAGCACTTTATTTGCGATAAAGGATAAAGATCTGTGCTTTGGGCTGTGAGAATCACGGCAATATATAATAATTATCAAAATACAAAATGAGGAATTTTGTATTTTAATAATTTTATAAGAAAGAAGATTATCCAGTTGTTAATTGATTTTTATCTGTTATTTTCTACAGAAATATTCTTCAACACTGTATGATATTTTTCTTTGTAAAGCTTTAAACTCTTGAATTTTTTAAAAACAAGAAATGGTTAATATAATTTTTGTAAATTTATATATCTTCAGCAGTTTTTTTATAAATCATTTTCAATACAGAAATTTCATGTCATTTCTCCAGATTGTAATTATTTTTTTAATTATTGATGTGTATTGATTTAACGTATGTTCAAATTATGTTTGCGAACATTAATTATTGTGACTGAAATGATTAAAAATTATCCTTATAGTTAAAAAAAAATATAGTACTTGTAACTAATGAAGCTTCAATGAGATTAATTTCGAATTTTGAAATTACAACACATGAGAATTATGGATAAAAAATTTGGTGCAAAAACGTTTTATTTCACTGACAAGTTACTTAAAACCACTCTGGGTCCGGAAGTTTCCTTATTTCATATTTAAAGTGGCAAATGGTGTATAAAGAATGTTTGCTTATCAATGAAATGTTTTACATAAATGTTTGATATATATTTTTAAGTTTTGACATAAATATTTAAGATTCGTTTCGTAAAGTAACATTAAATATGCATTCATTGCTTACGCATTCATTTGTTTCATAAAGTAATATTAAATATGCATTTATTGGTTACGCAATGAATAATATTTCATTATAATATTATCTAGAAATTAAAGGTAAGCAAAATGTCTGAATTAAATGTATGTGTGGATTATTTTTCTTATAAATCTGTTAAAACTCTCACATATCAAGATATTTACATTAATTTTAGAACATTATTAAATTTAGATATGTTTTATATTTTCGTTACAAAATCTAATTGCTAAAAAAAATTAATTACATATTTTTTTATAGTTAAATCACTTTATTTGAATTTATATTTTTTATTATTCCATATCATTTCAAATGCTTTTTGCACTTGTGACGAAAAATTTAACTCGAAATTACGAGCTACAGCCAAAGCATCGCCAAAATGTTGAATTGGCGTCAAAACGAGCTTCTTTGCAACCATAGCGCAGCCGCTGTATTCTTATTTTATTCATTCTTCTCAGAAGCTTCCTGCGTGAAACCAAAATTGGATTCTTATTTTGTTTATGCTTGAACTGTTGAAAGTTAGTGCTAAGTTAGAGATATTCGGCTGCAGTATTCTGTTAATGTGCCCAGAATAAAAAATCATGGCATTAATTTGCCTGATTCAGTTTTAAGAATGGGATCGGATGACGATTCAGATACGGAGATGTCAAACCTGGGGCCGAATGTTTTTACAGCGCAATGTATAAAGAAAAAACGAATACGGAAGGTAAACAAAAATATGATGAATCGTTCTTTTTTCTTTCTGTGTATTGTGCGCTTATGGATAATAGGGTGTATTTCGTCATATCGATGACGTCATTGACATTAGATTTCCTAACTTCATATATTTTTAATTATAGGGTAAAGTGGAATATTTAATAAAATGGAGAGGTTGGAGTCAAAAGTATGTATATTTTATAGATTGCTAAAAACTACTTTTTCTGAGTTGTCAAATTCGATATAATTTGTGTTAGTGATTTTTTCATCTTATTTGGATTACTTTTATTTTTATAGGCATAATACATGGGAGCCTAAAGAAAATATTATTGACTCTCAACTTATTGATGCATTTAATGCAAGGTAAGTTACTACTATTGGTAACAAATCAATATGGCGCCATTCTGGGCATGCGCATAAGTTTTACTAATATAAACAATTTTTAAATATTTATTAATTTTTAAAATTTTTATATTTTTGTGTTAATGTAATTATAGAAAGTCATATAATGTTTCAGTTTTTGTTGATATTTTGAACTGTAGAATAATTGCTATAAAATTTGAAAATTTTACTTACATAAATGTTGCCACTTATATTTAAAATTAAATTTTAATATTTTATTCAATTCGATTTTATTTTAAATTCAAAATATTTATGGTACTATAGTTAATTCTTTAATCAAGTTAAATTATTATCGTTTTTTAAGTTTTATATTTAATAAGAATCCTTAAGAATTTATAAAAGAATTTTATATTCCACAGAATTTTATAACTAACATCTCAAAATAGAATAAAAAATTATTTTTATAAATGTGATATAATTTTGTTATATATGAATCATATAATTAGTGAAATATGAAAGGCAATTTAGAATATTTATTATTTTGTCTTTAATTTCTTTAAATATTTTTATCTTTGACATAGATATGAAATTGTAATATATGATTTATTACATCTTTTCGAATACATTTGTTCTGTATTAGAAAAGATGTTTGTGTTAGAAAAATGTTAAATGTAAAAAATGTGTCTTAATACATTTGTTTTGTTATTGTTATAAATAATTTTTCTCCACCCAGTCTCATCAAATATTTAAAATCAAACTTTTAAATTTTTAATATTCTATAGTTATCATGAATTTTC
>JAPDSC010067280.1:0-16785 GCA_026290005.1 Latrodectus geometricus
AAAGTGTTGAAAAATATAGTAGCAGTGTGAAAAGATTATATAATAATTAGTAAAAAGCATTAAATCTATAAATCTATAATAATAAAAAAACAAAATTAAAAAATACACACTCATATATTTACAAACGTATATATATTTCCGGCATTTAATTTGATTTGGAAGCTTAATATAAAACCTAAAAAGATTATTTGGTGGAATTAATCATTAACGAAACTTTTAAATTTTTTTACTTTTGTTAATGGTTAATTCTTAGTTTGAAATTGATTAACGAGTTTACCGCTTAATTAAGAAATTTTATACACAGACGAAACTCTTTTCTATGGGTAATGGTTAGGTTTAAAAGTTTTAATTTTTTTCTGTTCTTCCATTGGATCAAAACCTTAAATTGAAAAATAAAATAAGAATTTAAACATAACAGACTTTTGTATTAAGAAAGTAAAAATAAAATAGTTTTACTCTTCAACAGAACTTTTATCACATTAACATGACTCTCAATCAAAATGTTGTTTTAAAAATTCTCATTAATGTGTTCAACAATTTAGAAATATTTGATTGATTACACACATATAACTGTGTAAAATACAGAGTAATTGAAAACTTTTTTCAGTTAGAATGAAGTTTGATTAAATAGTAAAAGAAATCAGGTATATTTGCATAACTTCTAATTTAAATTTTTCAGCAGAAAATTCCTAGTGAATAGATTTCTTAGTGATTTGTAGTTTCGTATGTTCACAATTTCTGTACTTATTTAAAAAAAATGAAAATTGAATATAGGATATTTATATCACTCTTATATTTTTATTATGTGTGTTAAACATAAAACATAAAGAACATAAAAATAACTTCATAATGTATACAAAAGTTACGAGAATGAAAATTTTAAATTATTATTAAACTAGTGTTATATTTGAAACAATTGATTTTTAATCTTAAAATTTTATGCAGTTGTATTGTTAACATATTTGTATGGATAGGTGACTAAAAGACTTCTTCTATGTCTTCAGAGATTACGAGAATGAAAATTTTAAATTATTATTAAACTAGTGTTATATTTGAAACAATTGATTTTTAATTTTAAAATTTTATGCAGTTGTATTGTTAACATATTTGTATGGATAGGTGACTAAAAGACTTCTTCTATGTCTTAAAAAACTTTATATTGATAAAGCAGGTAAAAGTTGTTTTTGAATTTCAGAGATTATTGAAGTCTAGTAGTGGAATAGTAAGTTTTTAACTTATATTTTGTTTTTGAAAATACTTAATTTTTATTTATAGTTTTTTAAGTATATGTAAAATTTAGTTTAGTGCTTCAAATTAAAATGTTGTTTATTAAAATAACTTAAAAACAAAAAAATTATTATTTGAAAACAGATATTGTTTATTCCGATATTTAAATCTGTACACATGTGTTGCTTCAATCAAATTACATTTTGGCATTGATATTGAACATGAACATGGAATTATGTGTGTGAGAATATTTTTTCTGAAGTACTTTCAATATTTCCTCCTAATACGAAATTCATGTAATACGATAAGATATGAACTAACAGTTTTTAATATCTTTATGATTACAGCTTCTTATATGAAATAATCTCAGTTAATAGTTGCCGACGTAAGACTTTAAGAAGGCATTCAGCATGCACATACATTATTGTCTCCTAATTTCGATACCATTCCAGCTGGAGAATTCTAAGTTCTAAAATTTCAATTGTTCAACCTTTTTCTGACTTAGATAATCTTATTACTTTTGCTTCATTATTGGAAATCTCAGCTCAAAGCTTATTGACTGTGTTAATTTACTAGCATGTATAAATATCAATGAGCTTCATTGAGGTTTTATTATACATAATAGCATCACTATACATATGTTATTATGTATACTAATAGATGATATAATTGTTTCTAAAAATACGTTAGAAGTTGCTGAAAAACTAATTGTTGCAGATTTTTAATCGATATAAATTGGTAATTGAGTGGATAGAGCATTTTTAAGTTTAATAAATTTCATTAATCTAATGAAGTAAATTTATTATATAAGTTAAAATAAAAATGATTATGTTTTCCTTAATTTAACCGTTTACTTTAAATTTTTTAAATATTGTATAAGTAATAAAAAATTAGCATCATATTCTTTTATTAGTATAAACTATAATAAAACCGATCATAATTGTAACAAAATAAATCACAAAAAATTCAGATAAAATTAAAAAATAATAAAAATTTAGCAGAACGTGTTTATCATAATATTCCTGATTCTTTTTGGTTGCATCCTAATAGAAACAATGAAGGACTTTAATAAAAATTATTAAAAAATTTTAAGATTCGTTTCAAGAATTTTCATTAGAACTATAAAATTTTGATTTACAAAAAATGAAAATTTATTAAAGTCATATTTAAATTGAGTTTTGCATTTTTAGTATTCATATTTCATGCATTTTATACATTTAATTATAATTGAAATGACGCAATTTTTCGTAACTTTATTTTTTAGGAATTTGATAATCTTAAGAAAATAATTATTTAAACTAGGGATTTTTAAAATTTAATAATATTTTGACAAAAATTTAAAAATATTTAATCCTTAAACTCCTGAGCTAATTTAATTGAATTCTATTATTTTTTATTTGAATGCAAATTTTTTTTTAAGAACATTTAATCATATTTACTTTTTAAAAATATTGAAATTCAGTGCCAATTCCAACTTTTCCCCACAAAATAATCAGTACGTTTGTTACTATAAATCTTTTCAAATATTTTTTTTGCATAGAAACATCTTTTGTAAATTAATCTATTTAAATATTAACTTCTTTCCCAATTTAGATATAATTAGAAATTGAATAAAACGTATTATCAATTCCTTTAAACAGTGCATTTTTTCTTTTTTAATTTAGGATACAAATTATGAAAAGGAAGTTTATGTTTAAGATAAATCTGACTATCTTAAATATTCGAATATAAAATTAAATATGCGAAGAAATAATTTGAAAGAAATTTTTTACTTTAAATGGAATAAAAACATTTTAAGATAACAAAAATTATTCATACTAATTGTAATCACTATTTGTAACACACTAATTAAAATAATATTTAAAGCATAAAATATCCGTGTTTTGAATTAAAAAACTTAATAATAGTAATGATTTACTGTTAAATAGGCATGTTTAGTTATTTGAAAGTGATTTATTAGTTGCTTTTATTAAGTATTTATTAAGTAAAGTTTAAAATTTCAAAACAAAGTATATCGAAAAATTTTTAGTATTAAATCAATATTCTTTATGATTTTCTAAGTAAATTTTGCTAAATTATTCTGACATATTGTTTCTTAGCATATGTGACATATCATTGTCTTTAATGTAGATGGCATTTCTTTTGAAAGAAAAATAAAGATGTTCACAGAAATCTAAACTGAAAATATGACATTTCTTTTGCATTTTTATTAAAATTTGCTAAGGAATTTAATAAATCAAAATATCAGCTGTGTTGAATGTTTATCTGTGATACTTTCAAATGTCAAAATTCTCAATTCTTTCAGCTTTCTATCATATATTACAACAGTTTACTTTGTAACATCTGTTTATCAGAATTTGTATTTCGAATATTTTAAGAATTTGAAAGGAATAAGTTTGACAATGAAAAAAAAAACTTTTTTTTGTGTCAAAATAATTATAGGCAATATAATTGAAAAAAAATAAAAGTAAATTATGAAAGTCATTTTGTTTACTGATATTTTTTAGATTCGTAGCAAATTATATGATCAACTATTTTTTCAATATAAAAGTAATTATTAAATGCATATTTTAAATAACATTAATGAGATGAATTTTAATAGCCATATGCATTTTTTAGACATTATTTACAAATGAAAACTTTTGATATTCATTTGTATCCTTATAACAAAAGGTGAGAAAGTATTTTTTATAATAATAGTTAAGTTTTAAGAACCAGCACTTAAAATATATTAACTCAATAATAAAGTACAAATTTCTCATATTGTACTTTATTATAAAGTACAATTTTCTCAATAATAACTTACAAAAGTAACATAAAATTTATTTATTTATAAAGTGAAGGAAAACATTTTAATAAATTGTATAAAAAACATATTTAAATAAAGATGTTTCAAATTTAATTCTCTTTTCTATCTCATTTATTTTTATATGTTATAACAAAATTTGATTTCAACTACTAAATAAATTTTAAAATTTTATTTAAATTTAACCATTTTATGCTTAATAAAAATGAATCAGTGACATTTTTATACATTAGGAGTTAACTCAGAATTAAGATAATAATTAATCTAAATATTAATTTACAGGAATAGTAGCATAAATTGCTTACATTTAATCATGAGAAAATCATACTTCAGATTTTTATAATCTACTTAAGATTTATTTTATAATCTGCTTAAAATTTGATAATCTACTTAAGATTTTTAAATTTATGATACAAATCGTTAACAAAATATTTTAATTTGATTTTTTGTGATAATTATGCATTGATATTAAATTAAATTCGAAGCAAATATATACTTTAAAGAGATATTTATAAATATGTCTTTGTAAATATGTCTTTATAAATATGTCTTGAAAAATTTAATATTTTTCTCAAAAAAACATAATTTATTTAATAAAAAGCAAAGAATTTTATTTAAAAGATTTGAGTAACAATTTACGGAAATAAGAATGATAAATCGAATCCTTAATTTCTATTGTTTATTTCACAAGAAAACGTTGCACTTCAATGTAATAATAATTCCTATTTGTAGATATTTTAAATTATTTATATATAATAAACTAAAGATGCAAATAGATAACCATTTTGCATATTAAATTTCATATAAGTAAATTAAAACTAATGAAATGGATAAATTTTAAAACTTACTAATGTAGACTTGAATGCCACTCTGTAAATGAAAATTCAACTGGTAACATCATGATTTGTAAACTGTAAAAGAAAATGTCATTTTTATAAATCACTGTATAAGCAAATGTTAAAAAAATTAATCTAATATTATTTGAATGCAATAATATTTCATGAAGAATTATTTTTATACCTTTTTTCTTTAAAAGGAACTTGCCGTATAAAAATAAGTTATAAATAATTATTGTTTTAAGAATCATTATTATAAAAAATAATAATCATAAGAAGTTGCTAAAAATAAATTATTCAAAATATTAGTATTTTTTTAAATATTAAGATTGTACCCAATTTTTTATATCTTATCAAAATAATCTTTTAAATTAAAAAAAAAGTTCCTGCTTTCTTAATTATAATGAATATTATTATGGAATTATATTTCAAACAAGATATTCAGCTGCATTCTGATTATTTATAATTTCATTAAAAGACAAATTATCATTCCTTTCAATACATTTATTGAGAAAGCTGCTGGTCGTTAACATAGAAAATTAATGTTTCGTAACAGATAATCTCTGATTTGAAAAAATCGTTTTATGAGAACATCATTTTTATAACAAAAAATACCAAGCTGAAACATTTTTTTAATTGTTATGCCTAGTTTTAGACTTCTTTATAAAGTAAATTAAATTATCTAAGAAAATTAATGATGCCAATCATTTATTGACTATACTCAGGAGAATATTAGAATAAAAAAAATATAATATTTACCAATTAATGTTGTAATCAAAATTAATGGCCTGTTTTCTAGAAATGAATTTTGTTGAAATGCCCTTTTTTGTAACTTAAAAAATTGAACCATGACTCAAAAGAATGGGAATTTTTAGTCTGCACGAAATGTGTTAATAATCATAAAATTGAGATTGAAGTAATAAAGAAGTGTGCAGTTAATATAAATGATAATTAGTGAAAAGATCAAGCATTCAGAGAAATGAAATTTATATAAATAAATATTAAGCATTAATTATTATTTAATTAATGAAGATATGGGAGATTTAAAATTATACACATGAGGATCTACAACATATTTCTGACATACATAATTATTAAGTGTAAAATTTTCAATTAATTGTCAAATAATTTAAAATCAATTAGGCTTTTAAAAAACTCGTTATTAAAGAAATATAGAGTCAACCTTTTTAGTTCTTTTAGATTGAATTTTTTAATGTTCACATTAAAAATTTGAAATCTATTAAATTTTATTAAATAATATGTTTATCATTTATAAGAAATTAAATTTTTTTTAATTTAATATTTTTGTTAATTTTAAAAAATGTTTTATATTTTAAACTTTTTTGTACCATTCAAATTTATATTTAATGTTAATTTTACTTTTGAGGACATTGCAACCAATTAATTTTAATCTGTAAAATTATGGTATTCAAATATGAAACACTTAATAAACATGAAATAGTGCCTGTTTATAATAGTAGGAAAACTTCAAATCTGACATCATTTTGTCTTGTGTAACAGGTGATAATTAATAAGAAATTGCACTAAATGTAAAAAAAAATATAAAAACATTTTTAAACACTTACAACTAGTCACTCCTAAAATGAATCACACATAATTATGAGAAATTATAAAATTTATAATTATAATGAAAAAAATATGTATTGGTTACGTACTTATCTACTACATAAAAATGTAGTTTTGTGTTTTTTAATAATAAAATTTATTGATATTAAATCATAAATTTTATTGATTTCAAACATATGAATATTTAGGATTTTGAAACAGTTAATTTGAATGTTTTTTTATGTATTATAATAAAGTAAATAAGGATGTTATATTTATTAAACTTTCAATCCCCCCATATAATCAACAAAATTTGAATAAAATTTTTTCTATTTAAATATTTATTGAATATAAATTATTTTATGAACATATAAAATATTTAAAAAAATTTAGCTTTTAGGTAAAACTTGTTGAAATCCTTCGTTAAAATTTGATTCCTTCTTTACTTTCTGACAAAAGTCCAGTTCCTCACTGTTCCAGAAGAATTTCTGTTTCCTTGTTTTCTTTTAATGACAAAGGAAAACCAATATCCTGTAATGCTAATGTAACTAGTGGAAAAACTTAATAGAAAAACTACTTTTGAATTCCGTATTAAACATTTTAACAAAATATAAATACTGAGGCAAAGTAGTTAGAGGTTTATAATAAGTAATCAGTTTTCCTAGTTGACCGTCTCTATGAAACCTTTTTCTCACTACGTGAATATGCTGTTGGAGTTAGTCGCTGAATTTGATCTTATCAGTATTAACAAATGTAGTTTAAGATAAAATACTCAGAAAAGTATTATGAATCTAGTAACTATTCTTCCTTTGTTATATTTCTACAATATGTTAGTTATTCCGAAAAATCCTTGTTTATATGCAATTCAACTTACATTAACACACAAGGAACAATATTCATTTGATTCTACTCGTTGTGGAATAAATAGAAAGTAAAGGGCTTATTTTCTATCTGAACATTTTACTAAAAAACATATTTCATACGGCAACGTTCATTTCATATTTTTTTGACTAAACAAAATTTAAGTTATACCGAACTAGAAAACAGTACTAATGAAATTTTTTCCATCACTTTGTCATAAACTTAACAGTTTTTTATATATACTTAAAAGTTTTGTCTGTACTGGATAATTCGTGAACTACTTATTTGAATTCTTTTGATGTAGAAGAAAAATTTAGAAATCTGGTTTTGATTTTGAGATTTCTATGGATTTAATTATTGTCTTTTGAAACTTTTTTCATAAAAGGAAAACTTTTTATAGAGTTGAAACAAATGTTTACACTAATGTCTCCTATTTGTCAGACTTCATTAAAACATTCATTTATTGTTACTGAAAAATATTTTATCTTAATTTAAAATTATTTAAGTACATTAAATTTATTTAAAAACGACCTAAAAATTTAGGTAAAACTATTTATGTTTTAATTAATTTATGAATGCAAGTTATTTTAGGAATAAATTATTTCCGAGATTTCAAAACAGCCATTTTTCAAATAGACATGGGGATGCATATAGGTTTCTCAAATAAAAAAATAACTACTAACTGCTTTTAATAGCTTTTATTAATTCAATAAAGCAGTTAGAAAAATCTAAATTACGTCTGGATGCTGTCAAAACTTCATTCAAAATCATTTCGTACACTTAACTTTCATACTTATAATCATTTTTATGATATTAATGGAGATTTTTAAATATATGAATAGCTTCATCACTTAATGTATTTGCTATTTTTCGGTTAATTTGGATACTTAAGGAGAAAACGAATTTTAAATAAGGAAAAAAAAAAGACTGAACAATTCTTTTTAATCAAACTAACTGTTAACTAAGATAAATTAATTAAATTCAAACTAACTATTAAATAACATTAAAAACAAAAAGGACTAAGCAATCATGTTTTTTAATAATATAAAATATATAATCATTTAATGTTTGCTCAAAACTATTTGTATTATTTTTCTAAATACGTAAAATAAATTATTAGAATGGATCATATCAGAAATTTGTTGAGTTAAAGATATTTTTTGTTAAAATGGATGAAAAACCTCATTTAAAATAAATACTATAATTTCATATTTTGGATAAATTATATTAATTAAATATTTATAAATTATTTAATGCAAATGATTATCATTTTATTATTTAAAATCTTAATTTTTTTCTAACATTTTTGTATAATTACAGTTTTAAAATTGTCCTTCTCATTAATGAAATAACTAAATGATTATAAAAAATTACTGACAAAAAATTTATTTTTTACATTCTTAAATCTCTCTTTATCAAATAAAGTTAAACAACTACTTTAATAAACAGGATAATTAATGAAATTGCTCATATGTTTGTATATTGTAATTATTTATTAACTGTTATGCAATATCACTAAACACACGTTCTTTGGTTAAAAAGAAAACAGAATTCAAAAATTAAAATTTTAATTTTAAGATGAAACTACAACGTTTATTAAATTAAATCACTGTTATTACTTAATATATCTATGTTTTTAAAGATAAAATTTTAAAAGAATATTATGGCTATTAGCGTTGACTTTGTATAATGCCTTTCTAATGATGAATACTTACATTGTAATTGTATTTAAATGTATTTAATGAAATTCTGAACAAGTTGGATGATATTATCTGTTTTCTGATATTTTTGGATGGATTATTATTTGGATGATATTATTTGTTTTCATATACTTATTTTATTATATTCAATTATCACTGTGAGAGATTTCTTGATTTGTTCCGTGTTGGTGAAAATTGGGTTCTTATTAAATTACTCTCAGAAGTTGAAAATAAGTACTTTTAAATGATTAAATGAGAAAAAATTAAAAGAATGGAACACCATGCTTATTTACTGCTGCAATTTCTAGCTTAAGTGAATTTTAGTTAATTTTTTAGTCGACTTATAATTCTTTAAGCACTTTTTCCATTGAAATGAACAAATGCGGAACCTTTCTCAGGAACAGATATTTTTGTAAGCGTTTTACTGCTGTCAATTATAATCTGTTATTTCTTTCCATTTGTAGATAGTGTTTTCTTAAAATGTTTCAATTCAATGAGCTTTTCGATCAGGGCTTACATATGAGATTCTTTTAGTTGTAGATATTGCTCTTCATATATTTAAGTCGTACAACTCTCCAAATGGTTCCTTTAATGACGCTTTGATCAAATTATATTCTTTTAGAAGACATCTAAATCTTGAATATGTTTTTAATATCAGAGATATTATCCTCCCAGAGTTATTAATATGATATATCTACAATTTAAAATCCCATCTGCAGAATAAATATTTATTAGCTATTTATTATTAAGTATGTTAGGCCAAAATTGTATCTACAGAGATGAAAACGTTTTGAATAGAGTTCACTATATCTATAAATTATTTAACTATATACATGCTTTCAATTTAGAATCTACACAATGTAGACGAAAACGCCTCGTCATTGACTCACACAGTTGGCATATATTTAGAATTTATTATCAGTAATGTCTGATAATTTCCATTATTTATTGAAGCAATTTGTATTCATATGAAACTCATGCAGATAAATTGAAAATTGTATCACTGTAAATGTAACAGTAAAATGTTAATCAAAATTCATCACTGTAAATTGTGAGACATAAATACTTATTTTTAATCTAGTATATGGAAAAGTATATAAATAATGTACCCAAATTTTTATTTTATTTAAAAATTTCATGTTTTGCTTATTTGAAATTTGGTAAATTATATAATAGTAATGACAAGAGTTATGAAAAATTTTAAAATTTTAAAATAATATTCATCATTATTTTATTAATTTCTAAGAAATGATTGCTTACATTTATGATATAACTTGCTGTTCATGATGATTAAAATTTATAAGTTTCAAAATTAGAAGAAAAATAATTAAAACTCTTATTTCAGCAAGAAATAATAAAATAACCGAACCTTTCAAAGGATATTTTTAATTGAATGTGAACAATATTTGTCAGAAACAAAAATAACTCACATTCAGTTAAAAATATCGGTGAACAATCTTTGTCGTTATTTCTGAGTTTCTTTTCTTTTCATTGTATAAATTTAAAAAAAAACTAATTTTTCATCAACTTACTTTCCTTTATGACAATTTTTGGTAGAAACGGATATGTTATACATTTTTAAATAGACGAAAACTTATTTTAGGTTTTATTAAATTTAAATCGTGATTTTATAGAAAGAGCTATTTGAGACAGTGATTAAAAAGGTTTTCAATTATATAATTTAAGTATCTTCAGATTCTGTTTTTTTTTGTAAAACTTTTTAAGCTTTAATACAAGTCTTCATTATTTAATTGTTATATTGAACTGTTCCACAAGAAGAAATTTAGATTAGGCCCAAACATCCATTCCAACAGATACAATACAAAATCAAAAATACTGCTTTTGTCATTTTGTTTAACAGTGACTAGAATTGATCGTACGAACTTGTATGCAGAAAACTATGGTTTTAATGTTTTTTTTAAACATAATCCATTGTTATAGGTTAAATGTAGTCGTTACGGTTATAATTTTGTGTCATTATTGTAATCTAGAAATGGAAGTAGGCTGTGGTGGCCTGCTTTGTTAAGGTGTCGTTCTCGTTACCAAAAGGTGGTGAGTTTGAATCCAGGCATAGCCGAAGATCCGCCGTGTTCAGGAAATGTATTTACTGAGGCAAGTAAAATATGTCGCAATGTCCTACATGTTCCCATTCCAAATTAATACCTCTGGGGGTAGTTGGCTAATGTCTATGTGTCTTCTCTGGTTTCAATCTCTAATTGGAAGATTCAGATGGTGCTGCCATCTATGAGCCAAAACTCGTATTTCCACTTTCGTATGAGGGTGTTCTATTTAGAAGACTTCCTCTCTCTGACTTCATTTGCCTAGTCTCGGTCAGGCGGGCAGGCTTGGCGTTGCAAGTGTCATGATTAACAACATAACATAACAGAAATGGAAGTGGTTTTTTTATTGTTTGTTTTATAATCTACTGTCTTAGTCTATAATTGAAGTCTATTATGCTAAAATTTTTTATTTGCTTGTAAGTTGTGCGGAATACAGTTGACATCAAGCCCGTGAGGAGTACTCATGTGATCTATCCAATAAGAAACATTTTACTAATGGATGATAAATAAGTTTAGTAACTTACAAGTATTTATAAATATTGAAAGCGAGTAGTAACATTATTTGATAGATATTATTAATTTTGCAACCGAGCAAGAGGTTAACCATAATATTTCACATTAAAGGCATTTCCATAGTAATGCAGGAATTGTGTGAATGGATATACAAAGATAATCCTGATTTTCTTGATAAAGCTATTTTGCTTGTATTAGAATAAAAACCACTAAAAATAAAATTTTCATTGCTGCAATGTATCCTTAATATTTTTTTCATCAAAGAAAATGTGATTGAATAAGACAGATTGACATTTCCTGATGAACAGTTTTTGTACATATTTTTTCAGTCTTATTGATAAAAATTCTGAAAAATGTCTCGAGCATAGTTTTCAGAGAGTTTTTGAGATATTTACAAGTTATCTTTGTCGTAGTGCAAACGACATAAAAGGAGCCGCAGAGGAAGCAGATGTTACTGTAAATAAATTCTGTAACAATTCCTCTCGGCAGTAGTTTTGTAAAATATAAAAGAAAGGAAACATAAAAATTGTAATATAAAGAGACAAGGGTAATAAAGAAATAAAACTATATATTTCAAAGTGGCACCCGAAAACTGCACTTAAAGTTTAATGCAGTTTTCCATCCCATGGTCCTTTTCCCCTTGGGATGTATGGGTGGTCCATATGAAATTAAAATATTCTTCTTTTTGTTTGTGTGTTGCCAATCAAGGGTTTTGGAGGGGAGATTTCTGACCATTCCCTGGAAGCCTAACACCGATGAGATACAAGAAAATATCCAATAGAAGAAAATGGGAGGAGAGATGAAGGCAATAAAAGTTAAGGAGTTGAAGATGGAGAATTCAGAATTCAGATTTCAGAATTCACAGATGATGATATGATTTGAAAGGACGACACCAGCGAGGACGCAGATTCCGAACACCATTCCGGCATGCAGATTTTCAGCATCCAGTATTCCGACATGGAGATATTCAGATATCCAGATATACAGAGATTTACAGATAAAGATGAATTGAAAGCCTCCGGAAGGGAAGCCTAACCTTACGATGAGACCTTGGGAACGACAAAGTCCGACGATGAGGAAAGGAAAAGGTACGGAGCAGTGAAGCACAGGCCTAACCAAAAGAAGAGTCTAACAAAAGGAAAGCAACGGTTCAGAACAACAAAGGGAAATTTGCTACAAAGGGGGTGAGTCATTTTAATCTCTGCTTCAGGACCCACTGGCCGCACAATGTTTTATAAATATGCTTTTATATGTTGATAAGACATTTAATCTTTAAATATAAACTGTAAATATTTAAATGTAAATAGTAGTACAATAAAATTACATTATTATTATTATTATTTAAATTGTGTCATTCTCATATGTTCTCATTAAATCTCCACTATTTCTACGAACTTGGGTTAGCTCGGTGTTACTCATATATATGCCGAGTTTAACCACAACAATCTTAAGACTCTAACTATTATTTTCCAAAAACCTTATATTCTTTTTATAAATTTTAAAGTTTTTTATTGCTAAAATTGTTGAATACTTTAAAATGAATGATATTTCTTCCCGCATGATTAAATGTTATTTATGACTTCCGGGAATAATTTTTACTGCAATACATGAATAAGCAGTACCACAGCCGTACTGTACTATTGAATGAGAGGAAATTCGAGAGACCCTCAAGAGCTGAGCTCATTTTGACTGATGGGAATTCCAAAAAGATATTAAACATGAACATTTTTTACATTGTTTAACAGAATCTGTGCTCTAATTTTGAAATTTTCACTCTGAAATGTATGGTATTTGAATAATGAGTCAATTTGAATATTTGAACCTTATTTATAGTAAAGAATTTATTTTAAATGTTGTGCTATGATGTAATTAACGACTAATTAAATGATTTATTAAGTAATATATGAAAGTATTTGATTGAATTTTCCCTAGAACTTTTAATAATTTCTTCAACTACTATTTTATTTTGAAAAGTTTCTTTTAAATATAACTTGCCTTATATAAATGCTATACTAATTCATGAAATCATCTTTTTATATATATTTTTATAAAAATTTAATGCATCTAAAAAGAGAGTAAAATATTTAAAACTAGTGATTAACTTTATAAATTTATTATTAATATCAAGGTAAAATATAATTTAAATATTGAATCCCTTCTATTTCATAAATTTAAACATACAAAAAATGTCAAAATGGTAAGATTACATTAGCATAAGAAAAATCGATAAAAAAGATGGATATTCATTTCATTTTATTGTAAATAGTCATTACCTTAACTATCACAGATTACAATTTTCTTGTTTTATTGGTATCCCTGCGGTTATGTTTAAAATATTAAGTCTTTAATGATGGTTGTAGTACAGTAATTTTTTTAAAAGTATTTATATTTCATCGTATCGATTAAAAGAACTAGGTTTAATGTCTTTGATAAGAAAATACATAAAGACACATTTTTATAGATTAATAGGGAATCTTATGCATTTTTTACAGGATTATTACCTGAAATATTTTTTTAGTTAAAATACTCTCGATGAAACCATTTAATTTCATACGATCATAGAAAGAAAATGATATCATTTGAAAAATTTTAGATAAAATTACTTTTGAGTAGCAAGGGAAAGAATTTAAGCTGATGCAATTGAAAGTTTGATGAAGTCGAGGTTTCCATAATAAAGAATGGTAGAAAATAATTGGAATTCGATAAAATGAAAAATTTAATGCGACATATTGAAATGATGACTATATTTAATTTTTTTCAGGGAATATTTTTGTTAAGAATTAAAGTTTATATTTTAATGATTGTAGTCTTTTTTGTAATATTTTGCATTACATGGAAAATAATAATTAAA
Organism: Latrodectus geometricus; assembly: GCA_026290005.1. Lineage (NCBI taxonomy): Eukaryota > Metazoa > Arthropoda > Arachnida > Araneae > Theridiidae > Latrodectus > Latrodectus geometricus. Next base: position 14,421 of record JAPDSC010067280.1, read on the forward strand.
AATATTAGTACAGCCAATTTAATTAATGGATTAAAATTAGTTATATATTATTATTTTATTAACAAATTACAGTTAAAATTAAAGAGTGTACCTAATTTTTGCAATATCAAACCAAATTTTATTAATTTTAATATATATTAATGAACGTAAAGATCTTTTAACTTTAAAATAAATATTAGTGTTGTGTGATAATGAATGAGTATGCATCAAAACCTAATATTAAAATAAAATAGAATTTAAAAACAACATTTTAACCTTAATGTTTTCTTTGAAAGGTTGGTTTTCTTAAATGATAATTGCATCCATTTCCGTAAAGATATTAAGATTGTTCTTTGAGAGAGGCCGATACGGGTTACCAATTTAAGATTGAAAGCTCTAAATTAGATCATTAATTTTTATTCTTATTGAGGTCGATTTCTATGAAGGCCGAAGAAGATATTTCATTACATTCTCTTGTTCTATAAATCATGATTAAACAAGGTTTGCTGCATGAAGAGAAGCATTATCATGGTGTGAAATTTTTTCTCCTGCAGGAAACAAAGTTTACAACATAGGATATAGATAAACGAAAAATCAATTCTTTTCAGATATACTTTTATTCATGGTTAAAACTAGACAATTGGCGAGCGACTAAATTTTCTGCCAACTCGTTAACAAGTTTATCGCTCTACTTGGCATTTGGAAGGAGATAAATAAGGTAATACAGTTGAATATTTCTATTCTAAGCATGTTTTGTGGGGAAAAAATAAAACATTCATCTGATAACATAATCCATCCGATGTTTTTGGTTTCAGCAACACCGTGCATGACGTCATAAAATAACTATGACAAGCTACTTAAAAATTGCTGTTTTGATGGAAATGATATGCATGCTAATATGACTTATAACATTAATTTTTAAGAATTTAAATGGAGAATTCAAATATATTTGAGCTTAGTGGTCCTTCTGGTTATAGTTTTTTTAACATTAAAATCCTTTTTAATACTTTTCTGTTTTATTCCTTCGAGTTTTACTTCCGTGTATTAATTTGCTTTACATAGCTTGTTATGCCTCATTGTGTATTATTCGCTTTCATAATTTTAGACACCGTATTTCTAGATATACTTCAGTGATGGTATATTCCCTTTAAAGTAACCAAATTCTTTTGAATTGGTAAAGTTATAGGAACACACTTATAATTTTATAGTTGTGCTCCTATAATTTTACGACCGTAGAAGCCTGTGAGATACATATTTTTAAGTTTTGACAAAAATTTCGCCATTATAAAACTTCTTTAATTCTGTCGTACTAATCTATACATTTTTATATTTTTTAAATGAAAAAAATTGGTAGCTGTGATTATATTTTAATGCTTACAAAATGCATTAATGAACATCGCTTTTATTTGTAATTTGCATTGTTTAAATAAATACACGCGCATAAATATCATTCAATTTAAAGAATTTATTTAAAAAGTAAATATAACGCATTGATCTTTACTAATTAAAATGTAATAAAAGTATAGTAGTTTTGTTGGTTATTGATAAAGCATTCATAAATGAAATAAATAATGAAAATATACATAAGAAATAAAATGTTCGATATAGTTAAATGAATATTAACTCCATAAAACAATAGATTAATTAAATAGAAAAAGAGTAATGAAAATACTCTAAGAATAATAACTTTTGTTTTTATTATAATACAGTAAAAAAGAATACGTCTTTCTTTTGAAAAGTAAAATAATGAAAGACTGCAATTTTAATTAATTTAAAATCAACTAGCAAATTCAAACAGCAATTTAAAATGTCTGAGTGTTACTCAATTTAATTAAAGAAATTTCAATAGTTATAGATTTTATTTATTTTCATAGATAATATAAATATCTTTTTTTTATAAATTTTATAAACTAATTAAACTTATAGTATTTGTATTTTGTGACTAAATTATCTTTAAATAATTAATTTGTAATGAGTGTATTATAAGCATTTTTACTTTAAGAAATTATTTGTGAAAGAATCAAAAATTTTTATTTCTTAATTTTAAGAATTATTTTTCGCAATTTTCTTTTTTGAATTGTTAATTTATATCGATCATTGTCATTTTAATTACATCAATTGATTTTTTTTCAATAGAAGTTACTTAACATGAACAGCTATTATCTTAATTGATATATGTTTTTAGTGATATATTTAAAAGCAAATAATATTATTTGAATTTCAGAGAGTAATTATAATTAAATGGTGAACATTTTAAAACTTAAAATAATTGGTAAATATTTCAAATTTACTTGAAATAAATAAAATGTTTTCTTGAACCTTATCCAGTTCCACATATTTGTATAAAAAAGATCATATTTTATTATCACTTAAAAATAATAATGAT
>JAPDSC010067283.1:0-33940 GCA_026290005.1 Latrodectus geometricus
TTTTTTTTGCACAGAACAATCAGTTGCTCTGTTGCAATCAGAATACGATTGGATGTTGTCCAGCTTGGCTATCAATCAGGATCACAACTTGGTGAGAATCAAAGGGGCGCCCTAAAGTATAGTCTAACCATATATATATAAATTTCGATCGTAATAAAACACGATTATTTATGACAAAACAAATATAAAATGTTGGCTAAATTTTTGGTATTTACTGTAGAAATACTTAATTATTCTGTATAGAATTAAATACTTAATTAATATGTATAGAGACTTTGCTATATAAAGGCTATATTCAAAATTCTAAAACAAATAAATTATTGGTTTTGCATTATCTATTTATGAAATTTGGTTTTATTAGCATTTGCTGATAATGTTGATCAACACAAATGTGTGTGTGTGTATTACATTTCTCCATATTACATTTTGTCTCCTTGTATTTCTGAATACCACACTAAAAATACCTATTTCCTGTTTAATTGAACGGTCCAAAGTAGACTGAGAAGCTTCAGCGAATGCATCTCACATCCTATTACATCAAACCCATCAACGTCCCCACAACACACCGCACCCCACCCTTTCACTCTGCAAAATTTATAATACGTCACGATGTGTTCCATCCCTATCTCTGTGCTCTATCCCACCCCTTTATTAAATTCCATCTGCATCCTCACTAGTTTTGACATTTCCCCTATCATTGACTGTGACACTTTTCCAGAGGACGACATGCAAAAGGACAAACTGGCGACCCCTTCATTTTGATCGGGTAAGAGGCGACGCCGGACATGTTGACACGTCATTACACAGATGTCCATATCTGGACAGAGAGAACTTCGGGAGATGAGGCTGGTGACAAGATACCTGCCACGAATCTTCTGCCAGAATTTCTGGAGCGCAGGCTGTTTTCTTAGCTGATTAACGGGAGCGATTAGTTCTTGACCCTTTGCTGCTGCCGTGTTTGCTTTCGCATCGAACTATTGCTGGTTGTCTCGAATTATTGTGTTGATTTAGATGCCAAAGTTGTAACCCTTTCATTTATAAATTAATCATAAGAATTACAGTTGTTCCACTGATAAGCAATCTTTTTTATTTGTTAGAACTGCACCTTTGAACTGAGTTAAAAGGGTTGTAATTCTTAACTACAATATTGTGCGAGTTTAATGACAATAAACCAAATATTATTAATCAAATCATTTTATATTTTCGTTGCGCAAAGAAAATTAGCAATTTGTAAGATAATTTTAATATTCTCTAAACAATATTGGTATAATCCAAAACCATTGTTGAGGAAAAGACCTAAGCATGAATAAGGTTTTATTAATAAAACTGCGATTAATTTATTGACATACTTATTCTACAATAATGTTCTTTATATAATTCGTAATTACTACAATAATCTAAGAACACATGTAATAAATTGAGATACAATGATTGAAATAGTCATAAACTAACGCTGTGCTCGAAAATTATTAATTAAAATAAAATTCAATGATTCGAGTTATGTTTGAAAATATACCTTGACATTTTTAGGTAATAGTAGTTTAGTTGCATTTTTGTGATCAAGGAAGGAAAATCTTTTACCATAAAAATTTATTTTATTGTTTTAATTATTACTGGTTTTTATCAATATTGGTATAATCCAAAACTATAATTGAAGAAAAGATACAAATATGAGAAAGGTTTTATTAATGAAACTGCGATTAATTATTGACATATTTTTTCAGAAATAATGTTCTTTATATAATTCGTAATGGCTAAAATAACCTTATAACACACGTGTGAGATTCAATGTTTGAAATAGTCATAAATTAACGCAGCTCGAAAATTATTAATTAACATAAAATTCAATGATTCTAGTTATGTTTGAAAATTTACATTTGCATCTTTTAAGTAATGGTTAGTAGTTTAGTTATTAGTAGTGATCAAGGAAATAAAATTTTTTACCAAAAAAAATAATTGTTTTTACTCTCTTTTTATTATTAGTTTTATTGTTTTATTTATTAAATTAAATTAATCAGTGGTAACACTGATTTGAACTCATAGTAAAGCTGCTTATTTCGTAATGCATTACACGTGTGTATTCAGCTCTCTTTAAAAACACAGATGTGGTTTTATTGTTTTTATTTATTATTGGTTTTATTGGCTATTAAACTGGTTTTAATGTGAGTCTATGAACATAATGTTCTTATTTTATTATAATCGCCGCAAAATGTTTTGTCCTGGATTCAATTGAGAAAGTCAAACTTATATCAGAATGTTAACTCAAGCTTATATATAACACAGGTTATATTTCATTTTAAAATTTGTATTACAGTTCTTGCAATTAATTTAAACCGTGGTAACGTTGATTTAAATTCACTGTAAAGTTGCTTATGTATCGATACACACCACTCCTGCTTTCTGCTCTTTTAAAGAACACAGATGTAGTTCTTCATCCTGTTTCAAAAATTGTCCTCAATGCATAACCGGTATTAGATTGAGAAAAATATATGATGCATTGGATCCCCTTCTTTCTCTATTCCTACATTACTTTTTCGTAACAAAATAAGATTATTTTTTTCAGTTTTCATAAAGTGGTCATTTTTTATAGAAGCGAGTATGTTTTTTGTTTTTTCAATACGACCCCGATTAGAAGTCATTGGAACATCGATAAAAGAAGTTTTGATTTCAATATTTAATAACCAAAGGGAATTTTTAAACATTCCACGTCTCATTTGTTTTATTTTTATTTGATCTATTCGGGAGATATAATTTCACAGTGCAAAAACATAACTAATCAAATAAAAATTATCTGTAAAAAATCAATATTTTACGTCCAGAAATATATGTTAATTGTTTTACGCTAATATATTTACCAGAATTATTTTATGCTAGTCATAAAAAAATTCTGTCAAATAGAATGTTTCATATTTCTGAACAAATTTATAGAAATAAATTTATGAATTACATAATCATGTCACCATTTTAATAGCTTTGCACACATTTATAATTTTCTGATTTATTATTTTACATTCTTCTTTAAAATACTGACAAAGAATGAGAACTACAAATTTACTATGTTTTTATTAAATATAAATTAATCTCAATTTTCTCTTTGAGTAATCCGTTTCCACTTTCAGATTGTTTAATTAATGAACCAAAATAAAATAGTTAGAAATAAACTTGACAAGTGTCTCATTTTTCATAGTTAGTAATAATTCTTTACTAAAACTTCTAAATGAGATATAATTTATATATACGAATTGATATATTAATTAATCTTAATTGTGTGTTTGAGAAGTTCTCGTGAAAAATAACTGTTGTGCTTAAGTGCGTTTGACAGAACAAAATGAAACAAAAATGAAAAGAGATTTTTTGTTACAAATGAATTCTTGTGTATACCTGCTGTCACAACAAATTAATCTTTTTCAAATAAATAATTATCTCATTTTTATGATTTTTTTCGTCAAAATGATTAATTATTATTAAGAAATAGCGTTTTCTTTTATGATTATAGTAGTTAAAATAAGGTAGGAAAGTTATTTGATATTATTTGCATAGGGGAAATGGACTTTGTAAATAGTTTCTCATTTATTTCATTTTACTATTTGATCAAAGTATTTTTGTAATCAACTCTTGCAAATTATGTCAGAAGCTCTTTCGTTAGTAGTGAATTTTATTAGTGAATAAATTTTTTTTTAAGAAATGTCTTGTTTTTATTACGTTTATTCTCATTTTGTTGTGAAATGATATGTATGATTATTTATTTCAACCCATAATTCACTGAATAATTTTAATAATTATTTTATAATTCGATTATTTTTATCATTTAACACTTAAAAATTGAACAATAAATTGTTCAGAGTTGACATTATAACCCGAGATTTCAATACCAAATACCAGTAATTGAATATCATTAATGGATTGAATACAAAAATAGCTTCAATTTCATATTCAATATTAAATTTTGGATTCTGAACAAAATTTCAAACGCCATTAGCTGCCTTTGCAAAAATGTTTGAAGTTTTATAGCATCAAAAACCTGGAAATGTATCAAAATCTTTTTCTGGAAGTAGTTTTCTTAAGAATAGTTATTTAAGTTCTTAAAGTTGTCTATGTAAATAGATACTTTTAGTTAGTAACAATGTAACATATTTCTAAATATTAGTTCATGGTATAACAAACACAGATAAAAATTGCTTTCTTTCAAATGTAGAGAGAAAAATAATAGCAGTTTCTTTTTCTTGTCAAAGAATGGGAAAGGAGAGAATAAAAAAATGACCAAAGGGATGGGTACGATTTGAGAAATCATCAACAACCCTGGAGGTGCTGTTGGTCAGAGCGTGAGAATATGCATGATCCTCGGCAGATGATGTGGAAAGGAAAATATTCCGAGAAGGTTCAAGGAGAGGGGAGGGTGTAAAAAAAATTTTTTTTAGAAGCATCCCTCGCTTACTAATTCACGTCTCGTGATGTCAAGCTGTTGCGTGGTAAGTGGGGGTTGCTGAGAGCCACGTGACCGAACTCTCCAAAATAGCTTGCGACCGGACTTGCCCGGATGCCGGAGAGAGAAGGTCAGGTGCACTTTAATGTGTTCACTGAATGCTTATCTGAAGGTGACGATGGGATCTATAATCTGTCACTGCTTTTAGGAAAAGTGTGCGACCAGTTTGGGGATCAAGTAGAAATTGATGAATTCCTTTTGACTACTAGCAGTTATTTCGTGACTTGACTTTCTCTTCGCCTTGTATATAACATTGGTATGATATTTCAAACATTAGCAAAGAATGGAAAATAAATATGTAGGTGATCTTTGCCCTATTTTGGTATGAGTGTCACATTATTGTAGAGAATACATTAAAACAGAAGTTCCTTAAATAAACATGAAATTATAATATCCCATTATCCTTATATAAAGAGCCTTATGGGGGCATATATACATATATATATTTGTCAGTTTTATTCTCAGATCTATACTTTATATCGATATCATAAATCGTAATAAAGTTAATTAAGTTTCTAAGGATTTTATCATACAAATATAAGCTGATATAGCAATTCTACTAAAAGAAAAAAGAGTTTTTTTTATGTTATACTATATTAGCGCAAGACTTTCAGCACAAAAAATAAAGTATCTTTTATTTACTTCTTTTCAAAGTTTTGCGGTAATAGAAATATAGTTAAAGAAATATACTGCGATAGTTTTCAGAGGTACTTGGTAACTGAGTGTATTTTAAAATTGCACTGTTCAAGAAAAATTACTTATATATGCTACTATGTTTATGTGCAGTTTGCTAAAACTATGGGCTAGAAAGCATATAATTTTAGCAAATTCCACTAGAACTTACATTTATAGTTAACATCAAATGAAATAAAGTAAGATTGCAGTGGAAAATAAAAGGAAAATTTCACGCATAAATAAACATTCATGATGCCAAAAATCAGAAAAGAAATATAAGTAAGAAAGTCTTGGTTTCGACTTAGTTTTTTTATTTCAATAACTTAATTCTATTATTATGTTTTGAGAAAAATATGACATCAATTTCCGGGTGTTCTATAATCCGTTGATAGCCGTATTTTAGGACAATTCTTGGAAATTTGAAAAAGAGTGGCATGACATGACAAGCACTGGCATATTTCAAGAGTACAGAATGTATTCGAAAGAATAAGAAATATTAGACGATAATGGCGTCAATATCATACTTCATCAAATGATAACTAGTTTATCCTGCTATAAGTTCACGTGACAGAACGAATAACACGAACCACTTGTAAAAACAATTTCTTTTGGTAACAAGGCGGAAGGTCTCAAGCAAAGTAATTTAAAACATGCATCTGAATGATTGACTTCGTGTTCATTCGTAATAAATAATGTTCATTAATTTTAATAATAATTTGAATGGAAGCTGAACTTTTGAACATGCAGATTGGTTGCGAAATGTGCAAAGACACAAGCTAGTGGACTTATGGATCTACATGTCATTCAGAATGATAATTTGACAATCCAAAATTATCCAGACGAGATACTGAAGTGTTATCGTATGTTGCGATCATTGATGTTAATTTTATTTTGATACAGGATGTCAGAATTCTCACAATCTGTCTAGGAAAAATATGTTTGTGATGCAGTGAATAGAGTAGCCATCATGTTCTCCAGACCTGAATCAAGTATATTTGGGAAACACATAGTTGTAAGATCGATATCTACGTTTACTACTTAAACTTAAAAATGTACTTTTTTATTATGTAATAGTATTTCCTAAATTCTTATTGATTACTTCGTCGTATCCATGCAAAACAAGTGCTTTTTGTTTTTAAAGTAGTCCGCAAATCAGATAAAACATTGAACTATTTCCGATCACTAATATTTTTTAATTTACAACTAAACCTTTCTTTACTTTTTTGTTTATCCTTATTTTTTCTGACTATAGAGTATGTTTAGAAAATTTATATAAGCGTTTGCGCTTAGTAATTATAAATGTAATTTAAAAAGAAGGATAGTATTTTCTGCAGTATTTTTATTTATTAAATTATTTTTATTACGTATACAGTTATATTGTTTAAATAAATTACTTAATGCATAAGAAATATTTCTGTACTTTCTTGTAAAACGTTGCCACTTGAATCAAAAGGAAATTTTAATCGCATATTTAGAGTCAAGCTATATTTTTTGAATATTATGAACTTAAAATTACATTATCAAATTCGTAAAACTACCAAACATTTAACAAGACAGGATGAATTTTTTTTTTCTTTTGAACCTGCTAAAAAACAATATTTTGAACAAAAATTTGCGATTAAGTTTTTAAACAAGGAATTTTTCTGTAGATTTCGAAGAATCACGAAAATATCAACCTTCCAACTTATCAATCCTTTTTTATTCTATATCACGATCAGCCTCTTTTTTACCCCTTGTTATTAGATGTTATTTTTTTTATTTTATACCTTTTAAAGTTTTGTTTATTTATTCCGAGCTTTTTTATCCCCGTTTAGTTCTGAGCTTGTGGCAACGATGCAGTTTCCATGGGTGGCGCGCATCTCTAGGAGAGAATGGAACGTGCTGTCTTCATAAATATCCGCGCGCGAAAACGAGAAAACGAGAATAAATCAGCTTCAACATTTATCAGTAAAACCATTATTGTTAATCACGGCCGACAGCTTAAATATTGAGAGAGGCGGCGCCTTAAATTATGATGGGGCTGCAACAGTGCGCCCCCCATCCAATTCTTATTTTATTTTTTTTTCTTCATGTTTTTTGTTTCTTTCCTAATGTGGATGTATAGTAGTAGCGGATGTTCAGGTCAGGCGATGAGGTCTGTTTATATCGTTTGCGTTTGCACGTCTGATGCCATCGTTCGACATCAAAATTTAATATTAAATTGCATTTATATCTTAACGAATAACTTAAGTGAAGATAATTCTGTTCTACTTAATGACCGGTAATAAACATGGATCTATGTTCATGCTGTTTTGAAATTGTTACTATGACACTATGCAGTATTTCATTTTTTGAATACATATTATTTTTTAATGAGATTCGTTTCTGCCATTCATTTATCAAAAATGTCGTTTCTGAAAACTAAATAAATAAGAAATCTTGTGAAAATAAATTATAACCAACATTTTATAATTTTGCATCATTTACTTGTTTTCAATTGTGTATTATAATCATATAAAATTAATTTAAAAAAATAGTATTTCAATCTATTTCCACCATAAACCCATAGGTAAACTACATTTGTTTTTAGATAATAGTAAATTCTTATAGGTCGCTAGTCAATAATAATTAAAAAAATATAGATAATTAGTGTTTACAAAAATTATATATATTATAATTCAATTATAAAATTGGAAATAAGCAAGTAAAAAATAAAAGAAATTATGTTTTTTCACTTAACTGACGCTTTATGTAATAATTATTTTAACTAATATTGTAATGACAGCTCAGAAAATCGTTATTTGTTGTTTTTACTAAATAAACAAAAATTTGAATTTTTCTTAAAAAGAATATTTTTGTTGAAACAAAAATCATAATACATAGATTTCTGATATGTACTTGAACGTAATTTCCTTAAATTAAATAATACTCTTTCAATTTAAATTGAAAATTACATTTTTTTATCAATATTATTTAAATCTCATTATGTCAAATTTATTCTAAGTTAAAATTTCATTTTAATTTCGATGCAATTTTTAAGAAATATCTTAAGCACTTAAGTAGAAGTGTTATAGTGATAATTAAGATAAATATGGTAAAGAGAGAGAGAGATAAAGAGAAATATAATTATAAAGAGTCAACTCTCAAAAATCCCATCTCAATAGTGCATTGTTGGAAAAAGTTCTTGTAACAATGCAAAGATGTAATTTTTAAGGTTCTTGTAACAATGTAAACATGTAATTTTTGAGGTTCTTGTAATAGAGCAAACATGTTATCGTTAAGGTTCTTGTAATAATGAAAACATTTTTAAAGTATTGAAGTAAAATTAATTTTTTAATAACATAGTATTATGTTATTTGGCGTAAGTGTAGAATGATTGAAGAGTAAAAGCTTATGTAGTTATGTGGTTTTAAATTTAACTTATTACGCCGCCCACCCTGTCTAGTGGTCAGCGTGCCTGACTGCGGATAGAGAGGACGTGGGTTTGAATCCAAGTTGTGGGGAAGGGATGCACTATCTTTCTCTCTCCTGTTCTTGTCTTTTCTTTGTACGAAGGGTTGTCTACCCTATAAGTGGGTACCTATTTCATATGTGTATTAAATAAGTCGAACTTCACACCAGATTATGGTTCAGTGGAGAAGCTCACCCCATATTGCCAGCCTTTCTGGCACTCAAAACTAAAAATTCAACTTATAAAAAATTAAAAATTCAATGGAAGTAATTAGACTAGTATAAAAATTAATAAAACTTACTAGCAACATTAAATAAGACCATTACCAACACGCTCGGCAGACAATCTTGAATTACTAATTAGAAAGAATAAAAAAACATATATATGGTACTAAATTAACAATTCCATATATATGTTTTATATATGGCACATAAAATGTGTACCGGCAGAATTTCAGAAGTAAAACAGACGAAAGTGTTTTCTTATTTACAAGATGACCTAGACACTAACTTTATTAACATTATTTTTTTCATTTAACTACGGTAGATAAAACAGCATCAGTGATAAAAAAGATATAAAAGCAGACAGTAAAAACTCAAATAATAAAAAACTAACTTTACCTCAGTATTAAACTTTTTAAAGAAAAGTGGATTATTGAATAATAAATGATAATTTTTCATTATTTATTATTTAAGAAATGTATTGGATTGTGACAGAGACGATGTTCGTTTATCAAAATGGAAAATAAATTAACTTATCTCTAATATTTAACATCAAATTTATTTTCATGGCTGGGAAGTATTTAACACTACCCTTTCTTTCAAAACTTTATGGCAATTTATCAAATTTGAAAGGTTTTATCACTTTCTTAACTAAAAATCTTAATTGCATTTTAATTAATCCGGAAGGATCTTATATTCAATGTTGTAAGCAATATTCTAACTAACAAACCTCATTTAGCGTGAATGTTTTCTACTAAATACCAACAAAATGAAATGTTTGACTTTTAAAAACAATATCTAGTTTGATTAAAAAATTTTGAAGACATTTATTCAGAACACTACAAGGAATCATTCTTTGAGGATTTATCTGGTTTATAATCAGAAGATGATTTAATATTGAAATTATATTAACCCTCAAAAATTATTTTGTGTTTTGCTCGAATCTCTGCAAAAGAGAGATAATTTTTACGTCTTGCTGTCTACTATTTTTTGTAATTTGTCTTACTTTATGTATGGGCTGCTATTTGTAGACTCTGCCATTAATATATTGGATTTATGGATGCTATGATTTTAAAATATTAATATCACATATTAAATAAGATTTTTGACAATTCAAATACAATTTATTCTACCATTTTTATCATCTTGTGAATAAGAGAACATTATATACTGAATTAGTTGATGGAAATAATTTCGAGGATATATAACACAACATCCTGCCTGCTTGCCCCAGTAGAATATGACCTCACTTTGTCAAAATAATGTTTTTATGCACAAATATTTGTAAACTTTTTTTCGAGACATAAAATTCATAGAAGTCTATGAAAATTCCTAAACAGCAAAAGATAGCCTGTCTGGAAACACTGAGGGTCGTTTTATGCAAAATAAGCTATTTGTCTCAGAGACTAGCCTTATCTCCAAGCTACAGGACATTTTTTTTTTGTTACTTGGTAAATTATAACGCCTACGTTATTTTCACTCCACATTTAACATCTCAAATAATTTAAGAAAACAATTTCTTCACTTCATATCCTACAGATTAATGAAATAATTTTTCTTTGAATTAAAATCTTTATAATTTTTGTATCTTCTTGGCGAAATAATTTCATATTTATTTATAAATTCATTTTCATAGAAACAAATAACTTTTTATTAAAAAAAGTATAAAAAAAGAAATTATTGTTTTAACATAATTTAATAGTTATATGTTGAATTGGCAGTTGAATCATTAAAATTTTACAAAAATAAAAATAAATTATTTGTAATGTATGTGCTTCACAAAAATACATACTTTTTTAGATTCTTTCTTGCAGTTAAATACTATCCATTTAAAAAAGAAAAAATTATATCCACTTTAAAATGAGAGTTAAACTTAACATACAGGAAAGTACCGATGTTTATATGTTTACCAGAGATAGTTTTCATAAAATTATTCCGTAAGACTCTGAAAAAATAGCAGAAATTTAGATTCGAACTGAGGCCGCCGTGTCAAGTGGTTACGTAACTGACTACGGATGGGGAGGTCCTGGGTACGAATCCCGGCTCGGGCATGGATGCACTTTCTCTCTGTGTTTCTTGTTCTTTCCTCGGATGATGGATGAATGTGGCCTGCCTATAAATAGGTTTGTGGTGGTATGGCGTTTGCGATACTACTCGTACCTCCGTGACTTGATTCACAGGTGCCCACCGGGTAACGATAAAATGAGTAGCAGTTTCCGGCCTTGTGGCGGCAAATGGGCTAATGTACTTATTTGCTCAAGGGTGCTCGCCGTTAGAAGTAGAAAAAAGATTCGAATTGAAGTTTAAGGTATTTCCAGTGAAAAAAAAAATTACATGTGTGAAAAAAATTTAGTGAATATTATTAATCAGTGGATTTATGTTTATATAGCTAAAAATAGTTTTAAATAATATGTACACATATAAAAATTATCACAGTTGTTAATCGACCAATATTTATAACAGAAGCAATGTGTATTTATAAAACATAAAAATGCACAAAATAGGAAATAAAATTTTTCTGCTTTCATGTTATGGAACATTAAATATATAAAACACCCAAAACACATTGTTAAAAGTAATAGGAAATTTGTGTGAATCCTAAATCAAATTATATAATATTATTATGCTAGTATTATGCATTATAATATAAAAGTGATAACTTATCAAAGCATATTTATATTTAAATGTATAAAGTTGAGATTTTTAAGAGTATATTTGAGTAATAATCTGTCTAGAGAATAGATTCATTTATATATCTAACATTGGTTTATATATATATATATATATATATATATATATATATATATATATATATATATATATATATATATATAGTTGAATTTTATTTCTAAGAAGATATTTTTCTCCTTTTTTTCCGGGAATTTTAGTGTTTTGAACAGAAATGTGTTTATATCTTTTATAAAAATGTATTTTAAAATAAATAGTTCATAATATGACATATTTTAAATCCATGTATCCATGGTATGATATACTGTAGAATATTTTTTAAATATTTATTTCAAATATTTATAAATAATGTTTCTTACGATATTCATTTTTCTTTTTTAGGTAAGTGTTTTACTCCATTACTTGTTTATGTTTTGCAACCTGCCTTTTCTTCTGTTCGTAGAAAATACCTTTTGGCAGATAAATTTTTAAATTTCTTCATTTTAATAAATGACGAGCTCTCTTATAGAGGTACTGTATCTATTTTCTTCATTGCTTAAATATACAATGTATATCTGAAAAACAAATGGCATATGCTTAAAAAACTTAGATATGTCCGCTCATTGTCATGTTGAAAATTATCACGCTTGGAATTTTAAATACAAGTCGTATTTTATTTAATGTATATAATACGGCTAGTAAGTTGTTGATGGATCAAAAGTATATTCATCAATAAAAGCTGATAATTAATTTGTAGTATAAAATATAGTTTAAGATTAAATACAATAAATAATTAAATTATATCCTACAAAATGGGATTTTCAGAGAGTATTGGAGTTTGAGTTCTGAGCAATCTTAAGACAATATTAATTTTAAAACTGAAATGAAGCTTAAAAAGTAATTTAAAAACTGACAATTAATTGCTGATAAAAAATGCATAGGAGAATTTAATAAACATTCAAGTTTAAACCGTTAATTGAATAACATTCATTAAATATTTGAGTTTCATTTAATTTCTTTTTGCAAATATTAATTTATTTAAAATAAATATAATTTAAAATGTTATTCATCAATCTCTTTTGCTTATATGCATTTTTCTTATCGTATTGTTTTATACAACATTTTTATAATTTATGTACCTGCAATAAAGAAGCAAAATTATTATTTTCAGTTGAACGCTACGTTTTTTAACTTTCATCCAGACATTCTATTTAGCAATCTAATTTGTTTTCAACAAAAATATGATATATAACTTGTATTAGTTATTTTTCACAAATACTATATGTATAAGTATAAAGATAATCTGAATATTTATTGTCTTATTTTATTCCATTTATAGTTCTTTTGTATAGTAGATAATTTTTTTTAAATGAAATTTGTTTGACACTTATTTTGAGCGTGTTTATAATAATAATGCTTTTATTAAACTCGTATAAACATAATAAAACGGATAAAATTTCTCTGAAATGTTTAAAATACCTTTAAAAATCCTTAAGGAACAAAATATCTCGAATATTATATTTTTATTTGTTTATAGTATATGTTTTACGGCTTTACAGGTACTTATAATTTATGTTTCAAATAAAAATTTCGATGCATATCATAAGCCTAATGTTCGAAATCATTAATGTATTTACATATCAAATTTTTGTTCGCAACAACTCTATTTCTTGAGGAATTCTCTAAATGTAGCAATTTAATATATCCCCAGGGCAACTTCGCCAAGTGATGGCTCCGGATCATCAATCCATCAATTTGGAATGCGTGTCTTCAACATCGATACATTAGCGTCTAAAGCATTGTTTTTGAGCTCCGATAACCTTGCTATCTGATCTCACCTCGTTCGCAAAACATTCGTCATTCAATGATGACTCTAAATCTGTTCTTTTCTCTTTCTTATTCTTCTTTTCTGATTGTATCTGGACATTTGATACACTGAATCCACTGAAAATTGCATTGAGAAAAAACTAAATCGTCTTAAAATCTGGCTTTTCTGAGAAAGGTAAAACATGACATAGCTTTTATTTTTCGCTCCAAAAGTTCGAATTTCAAACTTTTAAAAAACTTTAGAAGGTATGTTGTCAACAATATATTTTATCTACATGTTGATTTGATTTTTTTAGTTGCATTATCAGACAAAGATTTTAATACATTATTCAATTTTTGTAAAAAGTAAAAGAAATAACTTAATAGAATGATAATTTGTGCTATATAAATCGAATTATTTTTATTTGTTTTGTAAAAACAAAACATACATTTTTGTTCCAATAACAGTTTAATTAAATCTTTTAAAAGCATTTAAAATTTTCAATTTGAAGCATATACAATTGTTTTATATGTATTCAGAGTATTTAAAGATTGTTTTTAAACAAGAATTTAAAGATTTCATTTTCTGTTGGGAATAGCAATAAAAATTTTTCACTGTAAATTGTTTCGAAACTCTTCTGAATTACTGATATATATATATATATATATATATATATATATATATATATATAACCATTTTTGCTTCAAATGATTCTATAAGCTTTTGTTGAGTTATCCAGAACTGTTTGGATGAAAATAATTAATTTAAATTAATCTTGATAATGCCATATCTCTCTGTTATCAGGTTAGATTATTGAAATAGTAAACATATAGCGTAGAACAAACTAATTTTCAATTGATCTCTAAATTCTAAATTATTCTATGTTCTGAGAACACCGTATATTCTATCTTCTCTCTGGCCGGCAGGTCTCCAAATTAAGTTTAGCTTCCCATTATATGGACATCGTTAAAATTAATTGCAAAGTCATAACTCCAACTAATCAAACTAAAAATCTCATTGTCCCCGTTTTCATCTTCGTAACCATCCCTGTGCGAGATTTCTAGCATTAATTGAATCTAACTGCAACTGTATCCCCGGTTGCATTTTATGGTATTCACGTAACTGCATTGCTGATTCAGATTCTGTTTTTATAGCCGATTTTAAATTAGATGCTTATGATTTGTTTTTATTTTTATTTCAAGAGAAATCTGTACATTATACTACTTTGTAATTGTAATTCACATATACAATTTATAGGCCTAGTTTAAGAAAGTAAAGCTTTCAGCCTGTACACATAAAAAGTTATTTCTTTAAAGTATTTCTCAAGATAGAAATGTTTGCTGTTTACATGGTACAAAAGTTGTTCTTCATTAGGTAGTTTTTAAAAAGAAGCGTAACTGCATGATAAAGTTATATAGTTTAAATTTTACTTTTGAACATATATAAAACTTAATCGTGAATTACAAAGAAATTTTTCATTTTTTTCTATTGATAATTTCCACAAATTTAAGGACAAATATAAGAATTTACTAATTTTTATGGTATATAATTACTATTTAGATTATTAATTAAAATTTATTTTGATTAATAAGATTTAAATTTGTTTCAAATATAAGAGAAATTTTACTTTTTGTTTTAAGATATATAATCATTCTTTATGTAATATTTTATCGAATATAAGGAAATTTAAATACAATCAAATAAAATTATATACTATAAGATAATAATACTTAATAATGTTATTATCTAATAGTGTATTTTTACTAAACAGTATAATTGGAATTATTAATGTACATTTATATATTATTAACTTCTAAAGTCTTTAATATTAGTATTTTAATTTGTTTTTTCTTATTTTATGCTTTTATTATTTCATAATTTCATTGAACACATTGGGCAAACAAAGTCAAAAGTGTATAAAATCCCTTTTAATCGCCTTTAAAGTTAATTTTGCTCTATTACAGATATTAGCCTGTATTCAAAAATTGACCATATAATTTTAAATGAAATTAAAATTATCTATTATTTAGTAATGGATTTAGGATAGTTTATGAAAATATACATTTCATGAAAAAATAAATTATATACTTAGCTGTAAACTTTATTAATTCAATAGTGTGAACATTTTATCATATAAAGTTACATATTCAGAAGACTTTATGTATGCTTATTATGTGTCTTAACAATTATGTTTGGAATAAAATATTCTACCACTGTTAAATGAGTACAATAAATTAGAATAATTTGTGTAACATAAACCTTTCTTATTTATTGGAAGCTTTACGAGAAAACTCAAAGGCAACATTCCGTTCCATATTTCTATAGAAGCCTTTTACGCTCTGAATAAAAATCGTTTTCTTAGTTTATTTTTCTGTTTTCATAAACCTGGCAACGGATACTTATTTTTTCCATCTCATAAATCTGAAGTATTCCATGGTTTCAAGAATTCGTTTTGCTCCTAAAATTTGCATGCTTTCTCGGGATGTAAAATGACCCGAAAGATTTGAATAATAAATATATTATTTAAATGTTTTACAGAATAAACCTTTTAGTGTTATATTATTAGTAGAATCTCATTAATAATGTATAAGCTTACAACTTCTGTCATTATCTAGAAACATTTTTAACTATGTTACGGACTTAATGCACATGCATATTTAAGCAAACATTTTCCAAATAATGATAACTTAATAAAAAAATACTTATGAAAGAAGAACATGCTCTTTTGTTGTTTTTGTCTTTTCTTCTTTCTTCGTTTTCGGAAATTTTCTTAATATTTACTATGTAGAAGCAGAAGATAAAGTTATTTGTATATTTAAGCAATTATCATAATGCTAAAGACAAACTTTCGTAAGGAAATAAATTATCTGCCTATTTTGCCATAAGCTACTAATATTCATAAAACAACGAATATGAATATTTAATTAATTTAATGTCAACTATTCTGATAGTTATTCAGGTCTTTTTACATTTATATTTATATTTAAAAATGTTGTAGAACGACCAAAGATTTCTATTTAATGTTAAATTCAAGAGTAAATGTTAATTTCTCTTAAATTTAATTATTTTCTAATATTAATCATTGAAAGCCAGGATGTAAAGTTTTATTTTTAGAAACTTTCTTTCTTTCCACTATCATTTAATCTTTTAATTCCAAACATAATTGTTAGATATGGTCTTTTTTTTATACATTATTTGCATGATTATTTTAAGAATTATTCTAAAATATGCAAAAAATTATTAAATAATAAAAAAATTGAATTTAACGTGAAATGTCCATACATTTATTGTTTTAACTAAAAATTCAATAAAATATTATTAAATAAATAAAGTAAAAATTATGTAACTGATGAGTTATAAAATTTTGGACACATTTATTTAAATGTCTTGTTGTTATTTATCGTATAATTTCTTATTTTGAAAAGAAAAAATTAAATTTTATTTCTTAAAAATATTTATTATATGATTTTTGTTATTTCTTTCAGATTCAATTTATTGAACAAATTATTACAATAAAGTTTTTTTACTGTTTTTTGCTGCTTTGTTTTGAGAAATCATTAAATAAAAACCAGTATATTAGGCATTATATCAGATACATTTTCTTAATTTATTAATTAATAAAAATATGATTATTTTCTAAACAAACATTTTATATTTTTATATTACAAGGTAATGTTAAAGTCACTTTTCCCTTTAAAATTTAATATTGTATAAGAAAATTAAGTGATTAAAATATCTTCGTTTTTAAAAAATGGATTTAATTAAAAATAGGACTTTTTAATTTGAAAAGTAATATTTGATAAAGTTAGTTATTCTTATAATCATTAATGTTGCTATTCCATTTTTTTAGCGAAAATTATCGTCTCAACAAGCGAAATGGAAAATTACCTCACTAATCATTTATCAATGATTATTTTAATATTGTTACTGATATTAGTATTAAAATTAATATAATTAATATAAAAGCTTTCATTTCAGTTAAATTCACTGATTTTTTATTTTTTTATATTTTTATGTACTCAATTCAGATTTTATTTGTTGTCTTTATTAATGGAAGTAATTTTCAATTGTAAATTTCATTAAGACATCATGGTAGTTTTCAGTATCAGCATATATGATTGTATTCATTTGATATACAATTCACTTTTTTTCATTTTATTAGTTTTTAGAAAATTTAATTATCACCATTCTAAAAGTTAGTAATTTTTATCGTCAACTAAATATTCACGAGCTTAAAATTTTTGCACTTGATTTAAAAAAGGATTAATTTTAATAAATGAATATTTTAAATAGTATCCCATTAAAAAATAAGAAGATAAATTATTTGCATCTGATCCTATTCATATTAATGTGCTTTTTCCTTTAGACTTTAGGCATCACAAGTAAGCCAATTATTTATATTCGGCGCCAATCATTAACATCTGAGGATGATTAACTAGAACCTTTATTTGAATGCGTTCGTGAAAGAAATTATTTCAAAGTTTTTGCTAGAAAAAGGATTATTATTCGAAAGCGCGCATAATAATCAAATTTTAGAGAATATCCTTGGAAAAGTAAATGATTGTTTTAAAAATAATATTAATTTATTTTTTTTATTAATAAAATATTTTATTTGTCATAAGCATTCTTCTCTTTGAAATTTATTCATACTTGTTTGATTAGGTGAAATTTATCCAAAATTTATCATGAATGTTTCTTAGTATTACTCATAATTCTCTGATTAGTATCATACAGAGCGATAAAATAAGCATGTGTATTACATGATTGTGTATTGTATGAGTGTAGTGTAAAATATGAAAATGTGAAATGCATTTATTTACCTATTAATTAAGTAAAAGTGGTGTAAATTATGCTGTGTGATAATTTAACTGGGATAAAGCTCAAATTTTATGATAATAATTGAAGCAGATTACATATACCATCAAAGTTTCTCTACATTAAGAAATAATTTATTTCTTAAAGCAGAATTAATTTGATTTTTCTTTTATTATTCGAAAAATTAAGTTTTTTTAAGAAATAGAAAATAAACTTTCGAGAATGTTATATGTAATGCTTCATATAAAATTTTCTTCAGCGATTTCGTATAATACCAATCAAATACAAATATAAATTCATATTGAAAACCAAATAATAATAATAATAATAATAATAATAAATAAACATTTAAATCGTCTTTGCCTATTTAAACTAACCGTAAAGTGGATATTATGATTTATTTATTTCTTGCATAAACAATCAAATATTAATATTTAACGTGTTTTACATGCTACATGAAATAAATTTATCTTTACTTAATTAAGATTAAAATATTCATAAATATTTATTTTTTAATAGTGGTATCAAGAGAGACAAATAGCCAATAATATATAAAATAACCAATCCCAGTAAAGATATTGGCAAAAATTTCTTTCCAACTGCTCATTGAAGAGCTAATCCCACTGACAAATTGACTTGTTTTTGATGGGTGCACAAAATTGTATATTCAACATGATTGGTGAAAACGATTATTTGTTTAACTCACAGATCAATTATAAGTAAAATAAAGCGACGTACTCATGATCTCAACTGTAATGAAAGAAACAGGAATTTTATGGTTTAAAAAAAAATGTTACCTAACTGTTAATATTTGAAAATATTTTGAAATTGAAGTAATCACAATATTCCTACAAAATTATCTCACGTGAGATGATTATTTGGCGAGATTTATATTCTAATTTCATAGTTTCACTGAATTTTGGGAATCCATGTTTAATAAATGGATATTTTTATTATGACAAGTTTATTTGTTTTATAATTGATAATATCTGTTTTTAAATGATTCCCTTTTAGATCATCATATAATATCCTCAATATAAGAAAAGTTTTGTATTCCTTTAAACTAAGGACTATTAGTAATGAAAATTATATAAATTCATTATGTTAATTCCATCATTTAAAAATAATACAGCGTAGGAATATTAGTTTGTAACACCAACATATTCTAAAAACCATGTTTTTCATTCATTATTTTTCGCCCAACTGTAAAATTGAATAAAACACTAATCCACTTGATTAAATGTCAAAAACATATCATTCAACTCCTCCGTTGTCAGTAATACCACTTTGACGCGTACCAAACGAGCCATTTCCTTCTACATATAACCCTTTCAGACGATCTGAAAGAATAATCCATCGTTATGAAAATGATGGACACTAACGGAAAGCATCTGCAACGAGGGACTGTTTTGTGCCATTTCTTTTTTTTCTTTTATTTTTACTTTCCGCCTGTCTTCAGACGGAATGCATGTGCGTCACTTTTATGGTTGAGACCCAATCACCGAGCAGTAAGGGGGGGAGGTCGGCGAGGAATGATTGCGGCCAATAATCACCTGCAGAGCAGGAGAAAGAACCTAATCAGCAAGAATCCTCCTGATTTATAGAGGAACGAGAGGACAGCCGCTTATTGAAAATGTAAGGTTTCTCTCCTTTATTTTTTTTTCTCTTCTTTATTTTGTGGATGGGACCAATCTGATGGCTCGTTCGATTGTCCTTTGCTCGATTGGAGACATTTGGGGAGAAAAGGGAATGGTAAAAATGCGTTTTGGTTTTCGTCTAGTATCCAGTTTGATGGTCGATAACTTGATAAAGAAATGTTAATAACGAGGGGGTAATAAATTGTCGATTGCTTGAGAGCAGGGAGTGGCCACCCCAGTGGGGTTGGTGATATGAAATTATATTAATTTATTTATTCGATTTTGGATAAGACTTTAGAGCAGTGAGTTTAATATACTTGGGGACCCAAAATAAGGCCCTCTTCTACGAACACTTCCAATATGATGCGAAGAAACTTAATTTCTTCGATAGAACATCCCCAAACTGAATTAAAATAAAGTTTTTTTTTCCCTTAAAACTGAAATTTTCCATGCATAGTGTTCTGGGAAGATGATAAGCTACAGGTTTCTAAATAAAAATAAGCAAACTCAAAAGTAATTTTATTAAAAAAATTATTAACACAATTCTTTATAGGCAGATAATTTCTTCATATTATACCACAGTTAGTTAAGATAGGAAAACGAAAACACTAATGTTTTTCAATAATGAAGGAATTAATATTAGTTTTGAAAATAAGTAGAGGAAAACTGCAGTTAGATATCAAGGATTTAGCTACATTTTAAATATAATTTCAAAATTTCAGAAGAATCCAATCTCAAGCTAGAAATTTAAATGTAATATTTTACAATGTTGTTCAAGCAATAACACAACTAAGCAGTAATTTTATTCTTGGTCCAATACGTGATTAGTTCAGAAAGGCTTTCTTGCGTGTAAATAATAAAAATATTCTTCGGTTTCTCCATATGTATTTATTGATAATATGTTACTCATTAGTAACAAAGCAGGATCCTTTGAAAACAAAACAATTTATTTAAGATGGACCGAATAATATGAAAGTCAATTCTGTATTAGCTTTTTTGTAGTTCAATGTTTCACTTTCATATTCTTAAACATTTGATTTAGTAAAACTCATACACAAATTTTAATATCCCAAATGGTCAACATGAAAGATCTTTGATCTTTGTGGTGACAATGTTAATTAAATAAAGCAAAATTTTATTTTTTCTTATTCGCTATGTGTTTTTAATATATTTTTTATCAAACTATTTGTAATGTGTGTAAGTAATATCAGCGGAATAAATATAACACACACATCTCTTATCTTAATAGAACACCATATAAGAGAGGAATTTGAAATAAACAATCAAATTTCAGGAAAACTATTTCTAAAGCTTAACATGTCATCTGTAATATAAATATATTCCGAATAAATCACATTAAAAGTTTTTCCAGTTTATCTAATTGTTATTTTTCTTAATTTAAAAAAAATGTATCATTAAGTATAGATTACTCATCTTTTTTCGTGAAATTTCATAATATAGTGCGATGAATTGGTTTCAAAATTATTTGAATACGTCCCTGATTTTGTTATTATTTACCATAAAGTGGTTGCTTCTTTCGTTACAGTTGAGATCATGTGTACGTCACTTTATTTTACTTATAGTTGGTCAGTGAGTTAAATAAATAATCGTTTTCACCAATAATGTTGAATTTACATTCTTGTCCACCCATCAAAAACAAGTAATTTGTCAGTGGAATTAGCTCTTCAGTGAGCAGTTGGAAAGAAAATGTTGGCCACTATTTTAGTGGGAGTGGTAATTTTATATATTATTGGAGATTTGTCTCTCTTGATATCGCTATTAAAAAATAAATACTTATTAATCATTAAGTAAAAATAAATTTACTTCATGTAGCATGTAAAGCACTTTAATATTTGATTGTTTATGCAAGCAATAAATAAATAATAACATCCACCTTATAGTTAGTATAAATCGGCAAAGTCGATTTAAATGTTTTTTTCAATTATTATTATTATTATTATTATCTGAAGCTATTTTTTCTAATCTGTTAATCATTTGCCATGGCTGTTGATTTTTCTGCATGATTTCGCCTTATCATATCTCTATATTTCAAAAGAGTCAAACTAGAAACTGATTATCGCATTTGCTGTTATATTACTATTTTATAACTGTAACTGTATAACAACGCTATACACCATTTCTTAACTATCTAATTCACATTTCATTCTTTAATATTGATTAATTTTTTTATAATACCTAAATATTATTTATTTCTTGAGGTTTGAATCTATCTTTACTAGTATATAAAAAAACAATAAATATATTCTAGTTTATGCGTATTTAATTTCATCAAATATTTAGCATGTTTCCATTCATCAGTACATGTTATTTCTTAAATTGGACTCTAGATTTTTTATAAGAATTTTTTCTCCAATCCAAAATTCATGTGTATTATATTTACGTAATGTTAACTGTGATTTCTGGATATGTGATTAGTTCTTTATTTCTTTTTAAAATACATCAGCAAGGAAAAAAAGAACTTTTTTTCTGGTTGCGAAATAAAATCGTTCTCACTGGCAATCTCAGCCGAGTAGCATCTTCTCTTGACCCCTGTCATCAGGGAGGGATTGGATTCCCATTTTACGAAGAGGTGTGGACTCCCATCCGATATTTGGATTGAATCGCTACTTTTACGACATGTTCAAACGACTTTAAGGAGGGTGATCCGAAAACAATCAATGTCCATAACCTTGCGTAACACCCTCAAGAATGTGGCAAAAGAAAAGAACAAAGGATGGTTATAGGATGTACGGGAGGGCTAAAGGAGATTGAAATTGGCATGTTCCTCCGCTGACCAATCCTTGGGGACACTCGAGGGAAGGGGGATCCAGCAAAATAAAATTGATGGATCGGACCCTCGAAGACGATTGCGTCTGGTTTCGGAAGTAGTTCAGAACTTTACCTGAAAATGGATTTCAACATCCATTAAAAGGAAAGGAAAGGAGATGAACTTTTTCTTAGAGAAAATTCCGCTTTCTTAGAAGAAAAACATGGCACTACCTCCTTTTCATCGCCAAGTGCTGTTCGCTTGGCTGTTACCACGGACATAAATGTGTGAGTTGAGATTTCCCCTTTTTTTTTATTTTTATGTTTTTAAGATTATTGCCCGTGGGTTTTTGCTGAAAATGGAAGTGCTTTTTCCCCTTCATCCTTTTGTCTTTGTTTTTGGTATTGTTGAGGGGAGGTCTTCCAAAGTGAAAGTTGAACCAGCGAGAAAGCTTATTGCTCTGCTCGGAAGCAATCTCATTGAAAGGTGGTGTTTCTTAAAGTGCAACCTAGATGTGGGTGGCTGCTGACTTTGTTTTTGTTTCTATGCCCTCCCTGGAGGAAAGTTACCTTGGTAAAGAACCACCGTTAGTGTTGGTTAAATTGTCGGTCGTTTTTTGTGCAGATGAAATGGAGAAGAAATATTAAGCTCTTCTTTTCTGCGGTTGCAATTACGCTGAGAATATGGAAATAAAATAGAACAATTCCATAAATTGTTTGAACATTCGAAATCAGCAGAATTTCTTAGAAACTTTTCGACATACTTAAGAGAGAATTCCTGGTTTACTTCCCACAAAAAGATTCATCGCATTTTTCTACGTGGATACTATTTCTTACTACGCAAAATCTATTTGTTTTTATGCCTTAGTAAATATAAGAATTCTTTTTTTTATTTTGCACTGCTGGATAAACACATAGAATTTTTTTTTAATTTTTGATAACAAATAAAAAATATAGATGAGTTACATTAATTTCAAATTTAATATTAATGCAAATTATTTCGCATTTTTCATGATTATCTTGATCGCAAAATTCTAAGTCATACTTTTTGAAATATTTGAATCCAAACAGGTAAGAACTTTCACCATTCATTTTGGCTAGATTAAAGGACTCCGATCAACATCATGTTTCTACTATACTATTTGATTCGATTAATATTTTTTCTATTATCAGCAAATTACGCGAATCTTCTGTAATAACCACGTTAATAAATCAGCAGAACTTAAATTGCTTTTAACTAATAATTTGATTTTAATTCTTCAATAGAATTGTTTAATTTTCCAGCTAATTAACGATGTATTAGATAACTCAACTAAATATTACATTTTCTATTCCTGTGTAACTCTGAGGTTTACTTGTAAGCAAAATTATTTTCTATTCAAAATTTTCTATTTTATTATTATTTAATGCCTATAGCTTTTGATCCATAAGGTTATTTAAAAGCTAATTTTTTGCTTATTTTTAACATATGTCAATCAATGGTATTAATTTATTGTCAATCATTCTGTGAGATAAAATTCTTTATGGTATCTGATCAAATTCTTTTATTTACGTTTCCTCCCAAAGCTGTTTGATCAATTAAAAATAAATTAATATCATGAATATAAATGGGGATTTATATATTTAAACTATGTTAATATCACTAATGTTTAAACTGAATTGGTTTGTGAATGGTTAGCACTTTGTTCTTCAATTAAATGATTAATAAAATCAGCAGTCATTACAAAGATTAATGTTTGTAGTAGTTTGGAATTCACTTAAAGCCGTAAATCCCATTTGAATTAGCTATCATCTGAAAAACTGACCGCACAATGAAAATAAATTGCATAAATTAATTTCATGTACTCTATGTGATGCAGTTAACGATACTTATTAATATGTTTTTAAATATAATTGGCTATAAAAGTTTCAAATAAAACTTTTTATGAAAAACTATGAATTTTAGTTTTTAATAATTTTATAATCTTGTATGCTAAAAATTATATATTATAATATACACATTTTATTATGTTCATAATTTATACATAATGAATTTTAAATTATATATTATAATATTTTATTGTAC
Source organism: Latrodectus geometricus (assembly GCA_026290005.1). Classification (NCBI taxonomy): domain Eukaryota; kingdom Metazoa; phylum Arthropoda; class Arachnida; order Araneae; family Theridiidae; genus Latrodectus; species Latrodectus geometricus. The sequence goes on from JAPDSC010067283.1 coordinate 24,567, forward strand.
ACAAACTGAAAATTCTGAATTATAAATTAATTAAATTGATAAAAAAATGTAGCATTAATGTATTTTAAATAATTATTAATTTATTAATTAAATTAAATTAATTTTAATACTAAGTAGTAGATTTAAGCTATTTGTAATGCCTAAAATTTAAAATTTTAAAAACTTTTTAACTTCCTTAAGTGGAGTTTAGCTAGTCTGTAATTATTATTGGAAACTATATTTGGCTTATGCATGTGTCATATGCTGTTCTAGAAAACATATTTTCAAAACAATATTAATGACGTATAAAACATTTGTAAAGTAATTCAATAATTCTTACAACTTTATAATTAAATCTTTAGCTGTATATTTTTCATTATTGTACGGTTTTTATAAAGACTTGCTTTATGTTAATTAAAATAGCATTTTTTTAAGGTTGACAACATATTTAATTAATACAATAAAAACGAATATTCTTTCATTTGTAAGCAAAATTTAAACCCGTTGAAATTTATAAAAAATTTAATCAAATTAAACTTGTATATTACACTTGAAGAATTTCCTTGTAAACTATAATTAATTTGGAAAAGATTTAAAAAATAATAGGGAAATGGCAGATACTATTCTTCAAAATTTAGCTTCCTTTTTCGTGGAATTTAATCTGTAATTAAATGACTGTCTTTTGAAGTCAAAACAAAGATACAATTTTCTCGCCAAATGTTTTTTTTTCCATCACATTTGGAAAAATTTTTCTTTTTGGAAGAAATTCCTCGATAAAAAGTTAAATTTTTTGTTTTTGTGTTCCACACAGTACCATCCATTTCAGCGTATTAAATCTAAGCACTTAATACGAGAATTCGTAAAGAAAAAAAAGGGGAAAAACAAAAAAGGAGATTGCAGATATAATCCCAAAAATTTATTCTTAGACTTTTCGTTAATTCCCCATCTCTTTTCAAACTCTCTTACATTTTTGGTCGAATTAATAAACCCGCACGTGGTTTGAAAGCATTTCAACCCCTCTTAATAAAAAAAGAAATAAAAAGTAGAAAAAAATTAAGTAATAAAAAGTAGCTCTACAATTTCTCGTTTCGAAGAAAACTTTTTTGTCACCGTCATTTCTTTCTCCTTGTTTTTAAAGAAAATGGAAGCATTCCACCGTACTCCATTTCAAGTGGAAAAATTAATTAAATTACTCTGGTAGAGCTGCAAGTTTTATTTTATACTTACCGATGTATTTTTCTCGTAATAATTAATTTATTAAATAATTAATTAAGACTCGTTGTTGTCTCTTGGAAGGTGTGTTTTTCTTCTTTTACTTCTGCCCCTCTTCCCCCGTTCCTTCCACCCCTTGATCCCCCATTTTATGATGTGGTGTAACATTTGTGCTTTACACCAGAATTAATGAGATCGTCCATGAGCTGTCACTTTCAGACTTACCGCTCAGAGGCCCGGAAAAGTGTTTTTTTTTTTTATGTACCAGCATCTTGTTTAATTCTAAACAAATTGATGTTATGATAGGTATGCTTGCACAGTATTTGTTAGATTGAAAAACAGATTTGGAATTTATCCGCCTCAGGCTAAATCAGATTGATTTAGCGAATTTTTTCTGAAACAAATTATCTTTGGAATTAGAATGCATTTTCAAACAAACTGCTAGATTAATTCTATACTTGCTCATACGTGCTAGATTAAATTAATTTTATTTTTAAGCACATGGAACCGCATTTCAATTTCTTTCGTATTTATTATGAATTTTGTTGATAAAACTTACAACCACTGACTAGTCATTTGATTAGTTTTTGTAGAAAAATATAATTTTTTTTATAATGTATGCAAAATGGATATTTTGATAGTTCCCATTTTATCAACAAATTAGGCAGGTTACCTTAGAAATTCATATATATTAGGATTTTAAAATTTTATTTAATTGATCTAAAATGTAAACTATTAAAAATCTTGATTCTTTAAAACGTTTAAATGGTTAACGAAATATACTTTAATGATATACTTAAATCTATGAAACTCTCTATTTTTGAGAAAAATTGTTTAAATTATGCATTATGTATGAAGTCTTCATTCTTTATAAAACAGTACGTTTACAATTGAATTTCATATCTTTTAAATGTGAGATTTAAATTAAATGTGTCTAAGAATGAAGTCCGTGATAATAAAGTCTTTTGTATAAGTATATTAAAACATATATGTTTTATGTAGACATAAGAAATAAAATGGCATAATACTAATAATAATTATAAATAGAAATATAAATTTTAACTCGCGCTTAAAGGATGTTACATATTTAAAAAAAAATAGTGTTATTGAAAAATGAAATGAGTGATAATTGATTTACTTAGCCTGTCATCCCTTCACTGGGTTGATAAAACTGAGTACCAAGCATGCTTGATAACTAAACAGTGGGAGTTTCGCGTTAGGCTGGCCATCCAACAGGATCATAGGCTTCGTACCCCAGAGCCCTAGGTAAAATTAACAGATATGTGCACAATATGCCTTTATCCTTCAATGGACTTTGTGCACATAGTTTATATATATATATATATATATATATATATATATATATATATATATATTAATGTATGTATATGTACTTTGATTCACATCTTTTCTTCCATTTCAAACTTTCTGTTATTTAACTTTTCCCTATAGAAAAAATATAAATACAGAATTTTTATCTATTAAGTCTCATCAAGTGAAATTTATAAAATTATGCGCTTTCCCTCATCCTAGATCTTTTTGTACTCAACATTTTAACTTTCTTTATATTTTCTCTAAACATTGATTGATTAAGAATTAAAAACTCACTCTCTTCCATTCTTCATTTTGAAGAATTGTTTTCAGAAAGAAACCAAAATCGAAAGATGATTAAATCATCACCTCTAAAATCGTTTTAATTTATTATATTTTTTGTCTATTTTATCTAAATATTTTACGCAATAAACAAAAAAATAAATATCACTTGAAACTGTCACAATTCATTTGGTGATGTTAAACTTCACTCCTGCCTCTCCGAGATCCTAAATTTTTAAGACACAAAGCGGATTTCTTTCGGTACTCTTGGAGAGTCTCATTTGTCATCTGAGCAACAGGTTACCAGCGAAAAAAGAAAAATAAAGAAAAAATAACAACTTAACAAAATTGCAGCTACTCTCACCCGATAGTTCTTTATGAGGATGATATTTTACGTTAGTGGACTTCCATGCTCGTATATATCCATAGGAAAAGCCATAGAAGGAAGGGAGTTGGACAGAACCGAAGTTAGTTGGAGTTAAGTGCTATAGATTATTTGATATGTCCCATTGTGTGAGTTGTCTACTGTCCACAAGATAGAATAGCTTCATTATCTTTGCCGTGTTTTGGACTGCTATTTTTGGTTGTTTGCTGTCTAAGAAAGAGTACCTGTCATATCTCGATCAGTTTATTGTAAACTTTGAACCGAGAATTGTCTTTGTCTTTTCATTCTTATCTCCAAGGTTATTTAAAAAGTAATATTGATGTATGAATTTCAAGGAAGAAAAAATGTTGTATTAGAAGATGTGAAGAGGTTAATGCAAACTTCAGCCATAGACAATTTTGTTTAGTTTTAATATCTTGTTTAAAATTTTTATAGTATTTTTAAATAAATAAAATTTTTTAAGACAATTGCAGCTATCTCAATAACAGATTTTTTGTGACACATAATTTAAATTCAGTTCAAATATTGTGCTATAATGAGACTTTAGGTTTGTAACACATATATCAATATCTATCTATACATATATATATAAAGATAAATGTTTCGTAAAGTATCCATTGAACAATTTCTGATTTTTCAGAGTTGGAAAGATGATATTTCGCAATGAATTTTTTTTAAAAAAATTTGTTATTTGTTCCTATCAGTTGCTACTTACAGAAAATCCTTTGTCTCTAGCTAGAAGTCAACAAATAGAAAAGTCCATACACTTTATAGTTTTTCTTTGATAAAGGCAAATATGCAAGCTATGTGGCTGGAATTGGAGAAAAATGTTGTTAATGCTCCCGATACTATAATAGCCAATAACGGCCAATTTTAATTTGATGGATTATGCGTAGGTATTGTTGATTTTAAAAATTCCCTTTGTACAATTAGACGAGTCATCGAAAATGTTGATAAGACTACAGAAATTTTTTAAATGTACATGTAATTTAACAGATTTAGCACCGACCATGAAGCAGTTTACATTATTTTTACAAAGTAAATCCGAAATATATTAAATAGTCTTGAAATTCCCATGAAAATAGTGTATTTTTTCTCCCAACCTAACATAAACATCGCAAGCAAGCAATTTAGATTGATGTAGATATAGCCATTGAATTCAATTAAGTCATTATTAAATTTTTTCCATTGAATTGTATTCCGAAATTTAATATATATTTGTCTGTCCTGTATTTTATAAATAGGCAATATATTAATATTAATTTATTAATGTATTGCCCGTATTAATCAATATAGATTAATTATATCTATATTAAAATATATATTATTTATAAATGAAACACATACACACATAGCTAGAAATGTTTACCATTTGTCACTATTATCGCATTTATTTTTTAATAAATATGCACGTTGCGAAATTTGATTATTTAAAAATATTTAAATACTATTAATCGTTACTTACTAGATATAAAGATAACTTCTCTATTTTATTCCGCGAATTTTTTAAAAATTTATTTTGGTTAAAATAGATTAGGTCTTTATTCGATCGAAATAATTATTTTTTCAAGTTGATTTTGATTTTGCAAACATTAATAGAGAAATCATAAAATACCAGGATAATATTTATATTTTTAATTCCTTATTTTTTCAGCTTATTAACATAATTCAAAATCGTAAATTATTTAATTAAGGATTTGTTCTAAAAAAGACAAATATATTTTTATTTTATAAATATTAATGTTTAAAATGTTTTCTAATCCCTATTGTGTTAATATCGATAATATATAATTATTTCTGTATCAGCATTATTTATGTTTTGGTAAATAAGTTAATTTAGTATCAGCAATGTATTCTGATTTAATACAATTTTTTAAAATTTTCGAGTTATTAAGAATGGAATTATGCTGTCTAATATTGGTTAACATTTAAAATTCTTCAAATTAAGATAATATTGTATGCAAATTGAAAATAAAATAATAAAACTCTGAAAATACATTTTTAATATTACAAATTTCAATAATTATCAAATTTATTATCATACTCTACCTAGTAAGATTTGTACAGATAAGAATTTTGCTTACTGTATCACGTTGTTTATCACGCCCATTTACTATTTAAATAGGAGGGATAATTAAATTAAGTCTCATACATCAAGCACCACGGAGGGCTGTGGTGGGAATCGAACTCACAATTCGTTGAGCAAAAAATTAAAACGCGAATCATGCAGCTATTCCTAGGACAGTATGACTTTTCCGAATAAGACTTGGAAAAGCAAAGTTTGAAAAAAAAATATCAAATTAAATACATGTAACTGTAAAAAGTAAGAATTTCTAATGACATAAATACAGAAATGTATTGCATATCTTTATTTCCAAGAGATTTAGAAAAGGGATTTAAAATATTGCATTTTGCATAAAAAGTTACACGTTATTTATATTATGCATTAGAAATATCAAGATAAATAAGATAATTAATTTTCAATTGTTATTTTAATAAAAAATGAAGAATAAAACGGAATATAAAGATCCAAATATATTATGAATCAGCAAACTTGGTGCATATAGTTTTTCTAAAATATCGACGACAAATAGTTTTCTGTACCTGAGAATACACATACAAGTTCACGGGATTTGAAAGTAAACAAGGACCTAACAAGCGAAAAAGATTTATCTATTTGAACTCTATGAAATATTTCTCGAATTCACTCTGTTTGTAGTTGCATGTAAACAACATAAATGTTAAAATCAATTTTTGTCAAATGAAGAATATTTCTGAGAACCTTCTCGAACAAATTTCATTTTGATAGTGAATAGCGATAAAATTTAATGTTATTCTGTATTTATTTTGAATTTGAATTATAGAGATAACATTTATTTTAATAGAGATAACATTCTTTAAAAAGGAAATTAAGAATTATATATTTTAATATGACAGTTTTTTATGTGAAATATATTGAGTTATTTCCTATGTCATCCCTTTCGCTAAAACTTAAATGTTATTTTTGAATTACTATTAAATAATTTGATAATGATATTACATTAGTTTTTGGGAAAAACGATTTATATTGTCAGCATATTTTTATAAAGCACAATTTATATAAGCTATGTACGTATTGTCAAAATTTGAATTTTTCTTCTTTTCCATTCTCAATCAATATGAACTAATTTTGTTATAGTGCTCAATATACTCCTCTGCAACTGAAACAATTGCGATTATTTTATTTTTCAATTGACTATTTTTGAATAAATTGCTTTATGAATTTAAAATCAGACGTGTTCTCATATTAAATAAATGAAATTCTGTTTATTTTGGATAAATCTGAATGGTCGATTTAATCATGAATGTTTGAGTAATTTTCACATCAACTATGGTTGTCAATTCAAGGATCTCATACGATTCGTCAAGTTTTCCACGTTATCTGAAAAAGGACATCAGAAGCAAAAATCTAAGGAGTGCAAATTTTGCATGACGTGTTTTAATTTCTACCAATTTTTTATGTATATAAAGTTGATATTATAATGCTTATTCATAAATCTTAAAATGTAATGTTTAGACTCATGCATTAAGCATCCTTACCTAGTACTATTGAGTACTACATCTAGTACTACACCTAGTATTACATACTTACAAGTATTATGTCCCTGTACCTTGCCTAATTGAGCTTTACTAGGTAAGGGAAAGCAACCGGGAAGAAAGTTATGTAATTTAGAAGCAGGAACAAAGAAGAAGATACCGCCGAATTCTTGACCTGTCATTCCCAGAAGTATCATTTCACTCAGAAGACATTGCAACCACGACATATTTAACGCACCTTTAATGAAAGCAACAGATCCTCTTTATATCGGTAATTTAACTCATTGCTTTCTGATAATGAGAGCAAAGTCCTAACCAACAAAGACACTGTAGCATCCTTCCCTGTACCTTGCCTATTTAAGATCTACTAGATAGATGGAAGCAGCCGGAATGAAAGTTACATAATTTAGAAGCAGGAACAAAGCAGAAGACCGCGTCAAATACTTGATTTGCTATTCCAAGAGGTATCATTTCACTCAGAGGACATTGCAACTATGATCTATTTAACGTGTCCCCGCCGCCTTTACCCGCCAGCCGACAGGTCCCCGGTTAAGTCGGGATTCGAACTCACTACTTTCTGATAATGAGAGCGAAGTCCTAACCAACCAGGACACCGTGGCATTACAATAAACATGTTAAAAAAGCTTATGAAGATACTAAAAAGATTAATGATTCCATGCATAGAGAAATCAAAATATTCTAAGAAGGCGAAGATAGTTTCATATCCAGTTGGAAGCGTAAATCAAAAGTAAGACGTGATACAAAATTAAAAAAAAAAAAAAAATACGTATTAAAACTTTAAAGAATTACACATGCATTTGATTTTTTGAAACAAATTTATAAGTTACTTAAAATTCTGTTATTCGCATAAAATAAATTACTGTTTCTTTTTCCTAAAAATCAAACGGTAATTCAAGGTGAATAGTTATTTTATCTTTGATAATGTAGAAAAAAGGTATTTGTTTTTCTCTTGTATATGTTAATATAAAATATGGAATATATTTGAAAATTATTTAAATTTAATGGCATTACGATTTCGTTTTTGATTTCATCACTCAATTACTCAAACAAAAAACTTTACGATGATATGATTTTCTTCTTGAAAAGTATAAATTGCTGATGTGATTTACGAAATATATTCTGTCGAAAATATTTCACCTATAATGTTCTGAGATAATTAAAATCGGCTTACGATAAAATTACCTCTTTCAAGAAGTTTATTAAATTTTCTTTTCGTAATTACTACACGCCGATTCTTGCCAATCTTCATGGGTAAGAATTGTAATTTTTTTAGAGATTTTAAGCTTATTGAATTTTAAATTAATAACTTAAATATTATTAGTGTTTTTGCATAAATAAGATTATGAATTAAATCCTAAACTTATTTTTTATATATATATATTTTTAAATTATTTTTTCAAATATTTTTTTCTGTAGAGAGCTGTAAAATAATTAATTATGAATTTATTCAACTCTCTCATTTTTATTCATAATAATGTATTGTATATTAAGGAATAATATTTGCCTTTATTACATATAATTTTATGAGAGTAAATAATCATTTATGAGAGGAAAAGTTGCTGAATTTTATATTTATAATGGAAATTTTTAAAATAATTTATAAAATATACATCAGAAGTACTATTAACTTATCCGTTTCTTTGTATTCAAAAGTTATAAATAGAAAATGGTAAATGACGTCATTTACTTACAGTTTGGCAGGATTATCATTAAATCTAGTCAAACATAATCTAGTCATAATCAGACTAACTTTTCTGGTGAATAATATCCAATGGAAACAGTCCGCACCCTGTAATTGCTAAAGTTATATAAATTCTGTTGTAGTTGTTGTTGTTGTTACTAATGACACTTGGCAACGCTAAGCCCACAAGTCAAAGACTGGGTGAATGAAGTCAGAGAGAGAGCGTCTTCCGTCTTTGAATAGAGCACCCTCATTCGAAGGTGGCAGTACGGCTTTTGGCACATAGATGGCAGCACCATCTCCGTCTTCAAAATTAGAGATTGAAACCAGAGAAGACCCACAGTCTGACTCCAACCACACTCTGGACTATTAATTTGGAATGGGAACATGGAGGACATTGCGACCAGACATATTTTACGTGCCCAAGTTGCCATTAGTGAACACGACGGATCTTCGATTGAGCCGGGTTTCAAACTCACTACCTTACGGTAACGAGAACGATATCTTAACCAACTAGATAACAGCGGCCCTCTATAAATTCTAAAAAAATATAAAATGGCAAAAATTTAATTTGAAATTTCTTATACAAATTGGTTCTGCTCTGTATGAGCTTAGTTAAAAGATTATTCATATTTGAATACTTTTTACGAACTATAAAATTAAAAAATATTATTCAATAAAAAAAATTCTTGTTTTATTTATAACATATATTTATATTTTTATTCACGAATTTAAGGTTATTTATTTATAGTAAATTATTTTTTTTTATTTGTATTTCAGTTTCAACATATATTTTTTATGTTCTCATTTACCATAAATGGATCATCAAACAGCATTAAATTACAGCAGCTAAAAATTTCGTTTTATTTCTCCGTGAAAGACAGATCCTCTCAGTTTTGCATTGAGTAGAAAAGTTATATTTTTTGT
>JAPDSC010067283.1:34340-54137 GCA_026290005.1 Latrodectus geometricus
ACAGATCCTCTCAGTTTTGCATTGAGTAGAAAAGTTATATTTTTTGTCTGTACTTCCCATAACGTCAAAAGCAATGCGCAATCGTCATTCTACCGAAGCAAAATCTCCAAATTTATGGCGCCGTAGTCCGTCCAACACCCGGAATCCATCGTTTTTCCTAAGTTCTCTCCGCATAAAAGCGTCCTCATATTTCTTGTCAAATACAGTCTTCAATCCTCATGCCGTCGCGCACCATAAATAGTCTGTCGACAACTCAGCATTCGAAACCGTGAAATCCCCCAGTGCTCCAGAGATTTTCGGCCTCGAATGGTCGGGGGGCTTAAATTTCGCGAAGTATTTGTCATATTGGGAAGTCCTATATGTAAAAACGCCAAAGACGGTAGTCTTCGAAAAAAAAAAAAGTCCTGAGTCAGGACGAAAATCCGACGTTTATTTGACAGTAGAAGTCTTCTGAGCAGTGAACTCGGCTTATGTAAATGAACATTTTCTAAAGTTCAAAACAGACTTTGGCACTCAGTTCTCAAATGGTAACTACTTTTCACCCTCGAGATTCTTTTATAACTTTTGGCGAATTATAAATTCTCGGTTCATAACTTTTACGGTTCTCAATTGCCTCGTCTGCGAATACGCGATAATATACTGAGCGGAACAGAGAAATACTTATTTCAGTACTTTTAATTCTTTCGTCACATTTTTTTTTTTTTTTTTTTTTTGGAGTAATGCATTACAAACTGATTTCAACTCATTTCTGTCTGATTACTTCATGAATAATGAATCCAATTATTTTATAATTTTAAAAATTATCAAAATTTAAATAATTAATAGAATATTTATTTGAGAATTGTTAATTATTTTGTCACGTAAAAAGTGTTTTAAAATAATAAATCATGAAGTGATTGAACTTATTTCGTTCTAATTATTTTATAAATATTAAATATTGTTAATTTTTTTCTTGAGAAATTTGTTTCTTTGACAATAAATCTTCAATGTTTTCTCTAATACTATTTAATTGTTATCGTATAAGTAGCGTTCCATGAATTTTTTTAGCCATGAATATATATATATAAGTAACAAATAATGCTTAAAAATGTTATTAACAATTATAATTTTGACATAAAAAATATATTAAGATAAAGAAATATTTTTTTTAATCATTAAAAGCTTTTTAATATCAGTCTTTATTTTTGTTTTAGCAAATACCTTTATGCTATTTACTCATTTATAAATTAATTTATTTAAATCTGTAAATCCACTTCGACATTTTAAGGAAAGTTTCTATGCGAAACGTTATCGAGCTTAAAAGTACCCAATAAGCTGTTTAGGAAAATTAAATACTGCGACAGCCCATTAAATTTTTCTGTAAATGCCAGTCACTGTTGCGAACGTGTGAATGTGCATTCCTATGTTTTCGAATAATAATAGACCTTACATTTAATATACCTTGTAGTAAAATAATATTTAATATACCTAAATAGTAAAATGATGGTGTTTATTGCTTACATTTGGAGCTAGGAATCTCAGATGGGCAAATATGTCTGTTATTTTTCCTTAACTTTATCCTTTCAGTTAGTTAATTTCATTTCAAAATTCATTCAAAATACAGGAATGCACATTCACGAACTTGTGAATGTGCATTCCTATGTTTTCGAATAATGATAGACCTTACATTTAATATACCTTGTAGTAAAATAATATTTAATATACCTAAATAGTAAAATGATGGTGTTCACTGCTTACATTTGAAGCTAGGAATCTCAAATGGGCAAATATGTCTGTTATTTTTCCTTAACTTTATCCTTTCAGTTAGTTAATTTCATTTCAAAATTCATTCAAAATATAAATATTTTCTTAACTATGTCTTTTTGGAACTATAATCTCTAAGATATATATACATATATACTCTTACTTTTTTAGTTTTTGCTTTCGAAACTTTATGAGATTGAAGTTTTAAATAATATCAAAAAGATTTATTTTTTACATTTTAATGTACTAAAATATGTGTGTCTAATTTATAAGTATATTCTTTAACGAATCTTCTGTAATAAACGTGACATTCAAAGAACTCATAAACTAAATTAAATCTTTCTAAATGTGAATTACACAAATCCGTATTTAGAGAAACTTAGGTACACAAGACATAGTTTATTAAGGAATGAAAGTCCCGGGGGAACTGGTAAGAATTGAATTTCAAATCAGAAGATAAAGATTCAACGAAAATACAACGCCGGAACCGATTAACTATCTGGGAAATAAATCTCTTTCAGAAGTTTCGTGGAATATACCCCCGCACTTTATCAAGTCCAGACTTGCCTCAGCTTGGACTGTGAACCAAAACAGTCACGTGAAATGGTATTGATGGTCAATTTATGCCTTAAAAGCCATGGGGTGGGCGTGGGTGGGTTGATGGACGTATGTTTTCGTGTGTTTGAGGAAGGAAGGACCGATTGAAAAGACGTCTGGCTGTACCCCAGCAACGGCGTTAAAACATCCGAAGTCATTTTGGATTCCATCAATAATGCATGCGCGGGGATGATGGACGAGCCCCGAGCTCACTTTATGAGCTGACCGCTGGAGCCGCGGACCATGCGCTTTTAAAAGACCAACTCTAAAAGCTGGTGTTGGTACTTAAAGACCTGCTGCCTCATCCTGCCAATCGAATTGGAAGAAGAGTTTACGGGAAAACCTTTTAGGAATTTCCACGGTGAGGCGCATTTATCCGGGCGATTGAACAGCGTGGACTTCGACTCGCCGCCCTTTTATAGCGTTAAAGGGTTATGTATGGGTGTGTGTGTGTGTATCGCGCCCAAGAAGCAATGTCCAGAAAGCTTTTAGTTAAAAGCTCCGGGTAATGAGTTTGTTGAAGGCGAAAACGGAAAATCCGGTGGAAAAATATTTATTTTAAATGCGAGAGCTGGACTTTTGATGCTTCTGTACCGAGCAATTGGATTCAGGCAGGCGAATTAAAGTTTCATATTCAAACAGAAAAGCTTATTATATATTTTACTTGAAAAATACATTTGATCTTTAAATGAATTTTATTCAAATAATAGATTGTTCACTACAATCGAGGAGCAGAAATAGTCTATTGTTTTTATAAAATAAAAGCTTATTATTTTAACAATTAAAATGATATTTTTACAACAAATATTCGTTTTAATGCTATTAATATTTACTAATATTTATATCCATAAGAAATTTATTAATTATTCAATAATTGATTGGGGATTTATTTATATCTATGTTAAATTGTAGATTTGTTGTAGACTATTACGTAAAATTTATAATAATATATTTGGTTGATATGTTGCTACTTAATGCACAAAGCATAATTAGTCGCACTTAACTAATTTTTGATGAAATATAAAATTTGCACTAGTGAAACCATCAACAATTCCATTCACTTCTTCCATTATATAGCCAAAATTTGATTAAATTTATATATTTAATCAAATTTAATTAAATTTGATTAAATTTTTATATAGTTTGTGAAAAGAACTTAATATTTTATTTTATTTTTTTGATATATGATTTGTTATTTATTTTATTTATACTTTACACACAAATTTGTTACTAAATTTGACACATAATTTTCACCGGGATATAATTTGATTAGTCTGTTAGTACTTAATGCTAACTACAGATGGCAGCACTTACAGAGAATTTGAAATAACATAAAAGAGCCTTAATGAATTCATTGCTAATTCTGTTCATATTCAATTCTGTGTCCATTGTGAGAAAATACTGTAACGCTTCTAATTTTTAAAATGTTTTTTTTTTTTTTTTTTTTTTTCCAGATTGATTGAATACTGTTAAACATGATGTTTTCTGATTTCATCAAATATAAAATTTTCTAACTTTAATTTTAATGTTATTTTTTTCTAGTAAGATTGTAACAATTCATGTATAACTCTAATTACTGCATTGTCAATAACTAAAATATTTTCCTTTTAAATTCAATCTCATTTTTTAACTTGAAGATAAATATATAAAAATAGTAATTATTTCTAAAGAGTATATTTATAATTATATAATAAGCAGATTTGAAGCTTAATTTATAAATAAGATATTAATTTATTTTAAGTGCCTATAAATTGTTTTTAGCGAACTATTATAATTTAATGAATTAAAGCCGCTTAGATATTTTAGCTTTCAAATATAAAGAAATAATACCCATGACTAAGTCTATTACACAGATATAATGTAAAGCTATTTCATACCTTCAAGATAAATATTTAAATTTTTTTCCATCCCCATGTAATTTCTTTTAATAAAAGGATTATATTTTCCTTTCGGTGTTGTGTTTTCTTTGAAATGTTATTTTTCTAAGTCGTGTATTCCAAAACGAGTAAACAAAATTTTCGTAAAATATTTCAACCACATGCGCATATTATGAGGATAAATAAACACAAAGCAATAGGCGTGTCTCTGTAATTTTTCCCTAGCCGGCACAATTTTTTTTTCATTATTATTATTATTATTTCATTTCTTTTTATTTCACTATTTATTTTATTCCTAGTGAAAATGATTTAGAAACATAATAAGATACTCCGCGGGTTTTTATGTCACGTTTCGAAATAAAAAAATTTTTTTTTTTATAAAAAGGAGAATGAGGGGAAAAAAATATGTTTATCATATCTCTATAGCTTCTGTATTGCAAAGAGTCTTTATATATTCCGGCATAGTTTTTTTCAAGCATTTCTTTATAATGTATGATTAAAAAAATTCTATAAAGTGTAAAATAGAACATGTACCTTTAAAAAAAAAAAATTCAATGAAAATGTGTTTCAAGAGTCCAGCGTTATTTCCTTAGATATTTTTATGTCATCATATATTCGTTTCTCAAGATTTTTTTTTCTTGGAAGGAATGAGAATATTTTGCATAAGAAACGGCCCCCTTTGTCACTTCGCACATTTTTTTAAATACCCCCTCTTTAGACGACAGCAGCGGATGAAATTTATTCCATCCTGTTTATCTTTCATCCTTCTTCATCTTCCGCATCATCTTCCGAGGGTGATGGATTTCTTGTCGAATTTTTCCTCCTCCCCAACCCCTCCCCCTCATATTTGATCCTTGGAAATTCATCCAACCTTCTTCAACCCCCCCTTCTTCTCTATCTCTACCGATTCTAGCAAAGTTCTTTACTCTTTCTCTCTGTTCTATAGATTACCATCTTCAAACCAAAGAAAAATTCACTTCCCATTCTTGCTTCCGGTTTCTTTCTAATAGTTGAGAACATATATTTTTCAGCAAACACTTTTGAGATTATTGGTGGATAAAGACCTACTTCGTTTCAAAATTATGAGGGGGGAAAAAGATAAGTAAATTAAAACTCCATTATAAAATATCTTAGTGTTAAGAATAATTTTTTAATCTTTTTTGCACCAAGAAAAAAAAATTATCTTTATCATTTTACGACATGAAATTGTTGGATAATGCGTATATTTAATTAGTTTTCTAAGACTGCTAATTAATTTTAAAAAGTGACATATAATGGCCACTAGACTTTTTAGTGTTTTTTTTTTTTTTTTTCATTGGAGAAATATATGATAAAATTTGGAACCTGTCATCTTAAAAGGAGATAATTATATGAAATTTCAAGTATTTTTAAATATAGTTTAATTAAATTATCTTGATCATGGGACTCTTTAAAGTTCTAGTTTTAATTATTATTATTTTTTTTTAATGTATTAACGCTTATCTGTATTTTAAATATCTTTTTAATCTTTTAAAATCATTATTTTTATTAAAATTTTAAATAATTTAACATTGGAAAAAAACAAAAACATAAGATAGATATTTATAAAAGATTTTTAAATATAATTATTAAGCTATAATAATATTAAAGTTTCGAACCTGTGTAAATAAATAGTGTATGATTTAATATTTAATTATCATTAAAATACAACCTGAATTTATATTCTTAAATTCTGATACAACTATTGAGTCAAATTATTTAGTTGGCATTTGAGTTGAAAATAGAAAAAGAAAGGAATTTTTTATTTGTTAATTGTTGCCTTTTTATTCTAAATAATTTGATTATTATAATTTTACCCTTTAAAAGACACTTAGCGGACCATTTCCTCCAGTGGTCAGCGTGCCTGGCTGCGGATGGCGAGGTCCTGGGTTCGGATCCTAATTTGGGCATAGAGGTACTTTCTCCCTCTCTCTATCTTTTCTCCATCCTTTCCTTTGCATAAGTGGGCTGTAAATGCTTGCCTACTCAATAAATACGAACCTATGGCATGTGTGTACCGAGGAAATCGGACTCAACACCAAATTACGGTTCAGTTGGAAAAGTAGAACAGTTTATACTGCCACAAGCTGGCACAAAACAACAACAAAAGATTCTTAAGAAAATGGTCAATGTTCCGAATTTCAATCGAATACTATGTTTGAGTTCCATCACAATCATGAACGTTTGTAGTTATACGAAATCCACAAAGTTCATACGCCGAATTAGAACTCGAGCAAAAAAAAAAAAAAAAAAAAAGACTACAGCAACAAACTTAAATCCAAAATTTCTGTAAACTTCTAAAAATGAAATATTTTGTAAAAAAATTATTAAATAATTGTTTTTCTTTGACAGTTGATGTAAATTTGAAGGGTGATAAAAATATAAATTATCATAATCATTATTTTTTAAATTTGTTCCTAAACATAAATAACTGTCATTTTTCCTAATTTTATATAATACGAGTAATATTTTTGATCAGAGGCTTTTTGTTGCTCAACTTGTTAAACGTTTGTCAGCTTTTCTAGCCATCTAATGATAAAACGTCTTCTTGCTATTTCAATCAAGAAAAGAAATATTCTCTAAAATCTAATAAATAGAAAATGTTATTCAAAATTATTTAATACAATATTTTGTTCTGCAATAATATTTCCATACAATATTGAAGTTTCATTGCAAATTTCTAAAATATAAAAACTTAGAAAGTAAATAAGGCCAAAATTTGCGTTTATTATCAAATAACAAAATATCATCTGCATTCATTAGATTTCACAGTTGATTTTTATTGAAAATTAAAGATAAAAAATCTTTTTGGTGTAAAAATGCACTGTGATTTTTAAACCCAATAGGCTAACCCAGAATCAAATGCTGTCGATAATTCTCGCCCCGGGTGTTATCCTCTGACTCATCTCCCCTTCCACTAAAATGCCTCCAGAACTTCCCACTTGAAAAGAAACCGGACGCGAGAAAAAGCACTTTCAGTTACACCATCCCAACCAGCCGTCCTGCACCAGACCCAACCACTTCAGCAAGAAAAACGATCCACGAGCGTGGGGGTGGAGCTCGAAGACCAAATGAATACCAGTCAATACTCAGGAATCTGTGCATGGCCAAGATATCTTCGTAGCTATATGCATCGTCATGTCATAAACTAATTGGGGGATGGTTCTTTCTTCCGTCTGATGACACGCTTACGGAAGGAAAGGGCCCCCCTCTCTCTCTCTCGTTGGGGGTCCCTCTAAAAGCTTTGCTTGAGGCACTGATGTGACGTCATTATCCGGCAACGGGAAAATTTGATTACAAGTGACATCATCCTTTAGATGGCAGGCGGAATTCCGATGGGTACAGAATGGGGTGATTTATTGGGGTGAACATTTCTTGTTGCAAAAGCTCGAAGATTTGAGCCATTTGTTTTATTTTCAGTTTTCCCTTTTAACAACTATTACTTTTTGATGCTTTTCCGGATATACTTTGAATTGGTATTAATGTATGTTGATTGTGATTGTGTAAGGCTAAAATTATTCTTGTGAAGAACACTTTGTGGTTGCTTCTCTGTAAACAAAATGAAAACCAACTAGAATCCACCATAATGTTGATCATATTAGTTCGATTTTGCAACCTTTCCTCTTACCATTTTGCAATTTGGCATCATTAATTTCCAAGAAGAAATAGATGATTCTTACTCTTTATTTTTTAATAATGATAATATCCTGATTTTTTTTAGTTTTTTAATAATACTATAATCGTCATCTATACTTTATATATTTTCACTTCTGGACAAACTGTTGAAGGTTCTATTACCATTATTCCACTTTATTTCAAAGCTTTCTTCAAATTTACAATATCTCTTCTCCCTTAAATTTTCATGGCAATCCTTTAAAACGTCTTATATTTATTTCCAATAAGTTCCAATTTCTTTTATCCCGAAAATTAGAAACAAATTTGAGGAATAAGGCTGAAACAAGAAGAAATAGATAATTCTTACTATTTATTTTTAATAATAATAATATCCTCATTCTTTATTTTTTCATTATATAATACTCATCTATACTTTATATTTTTTCACTTTTAGACTAACTGTTGAAAGTTCTATAACCATTATTCCACTTTATTTCAAAGCTTTCTTCAAAATTTGCAATATCTCTTCTCCATTAAATTTTCCTGGTAATCCTTTAAAACGTCTTATATTTAATTCCAATAAATTCCAATTTCTTTTATTCCAAAAATTAGAAACAAGGTAGATGAATAAGACCGAAACAAAAAGAAACAGACGATTCTTACTCTTTATTTTTTAATGATGATAATATCCTATAATTTTTTATTATTTTACTAATAATATAATCATCATCTATACTATATATTTTCACTTTTAGACAAACTGTTAAAGGTTCTGTAACCATTATTCCACTTTATTTCAAAGCTTTCTTCAAAATTTGCAATATTTCTTCTCCAGTAAATTTTCATGGTAATCCTTTAAACGTCTTATATTTATTTCCAATAAATTTCCCTTTACGCAATGAATTATGAGTTACTCAATAAATTTAATTTACACATTTCGAATTATTGATTAGATTCAATCAATTATACTTGTATCTTTCTACTTTAAAAATCTATGCGCGGAATATAATTTATCTTGGGAATCCGATTTACATTTACTTCATTATTTTTCTCTTATAATTTATTTTATAATTCATTAGAAGATGTGATAGTTAATATCCTAAAAATTTAACATAATTCTTGTTTTTTACAATCCTTAATTTTGAAAATGTCTTATATATTTGATTATAATTTTAAATTCATCATTAATAAACAACTTAAATTTATTAAATTGAGATACATTAATTCCCTCTAATTTTACTCATGATCATTAATTAATCGAAAGATAATTTGTTGAAATAACTGCAGGATATGTATATAGAGGGATAACGTAACTACTATTTTTAAATTAAAATCAATATTTATGTTATCAGTTATTGAATTCGCAGGTGTTATTTCATCTAGCTTATGACTCTTGGCGAAACTAAACTCGCCCGTTGGGGCCTGAGCGAATAAAATCAGAAAGAAGTGTGTCTTCCGTTTTTGAATAGAACACCACCATACGAAGGAAGTGCGACTTTGGTTCATAGATGGCAGCACCATCTGGGTCTTCCAATTTAGAGACTAAGGCCAGAGAAGACCCATGACCTGGCTCTACCACCAAATTAAGACACTCCCCCCCCCCAGAGGTCTTAATTTGGAATGAGAACATGGAGGGCATTGCATCTCGACATATTTTAAGTGCTCCAGTCGGCATTAGTGAACAGAACAGATCTCTTGCTAATCTGGGATTCGAACTGACTAGCTTGCGGTAATGAGAAAGACGCCCTAATCAACCATGCCGTCGCAGCCTTGAAACTCTAAGTTTTCTTATTATTTTATACAATATTTCTATTTTAGAACGTAATGCAGTAAAACATATTTTAGGCTCAATATTATATTTAGATCAATATAGTATCTCCAATTATTATTTAGTTTGTTAATCCATAACAATCTGTTTTATATTATACCAGTGTAATGAAAAGGTTGAATATTAAATGAATTAAAGCAATAATATACTCTGTCATTGATTAATATTATTCGCATAATGTATTCTATTTTAGTATTTCCTATCCTATCACAGAATAATTATAAATATATTCTTGTTGAAATGTAACTCATAAAAATATATTACATTTACGATACAGAAATACACATTGAATTTTATATAATATAGAGTTATCATTAAACTAGTAGTCTTAACTACATTAAATTAATCATTACTTGAACCACAATTTTAACAAACAAATTTTAAACTTCATGTACTCTATTTTCTATCCTTTTGTTGTTTTTAATTAATATAACTAAAAAGAAAAGATGTGTTTGATCTGAATGAGGAATAGAAGTCCATTTTCGGCTGGTAAATAGTGAAATAATTTCCACGCATATCCAATGGCAGTTCATAGCACATAATGCCGACTTGTGAAGTCAGCAAATATTCCATCAGCAGAATCAATGGATATCTGATATTGGCTGGTGAATGGGTCACCCTCAAGTCATTTCCTAGCAACAAACTTGGCACATGCCGTGGAATCAATGTTCGTGTGAAGTTGCCGCTTCTTGGGGTCCTTTCTCCAATATTGACTCTGCGCCTGCTTTGACGAATGAGGTGTGTTCCGCGGAGAAGTTCAGTACGGGACGCCGACCGGCACCAAGCGCCCACCCTTTGGTCTTAGGATCAAAGGGTTTCAAGTTTAATTGTTTACTCAGGGGTTGTGTCCGAAACACTTCCGAATTGATGAGATGGTTTGAAAATACTGTTGAAAGCAACACAGCTTGTGAACTGGTAAATGAAATTAAAGGCGTTGTATGTTATTACTATGTGGTTCTCAAAGCATTCTATTTTTATAGATTCTGGAACCAATAATATATATCTTGAAGTTTTGGAATTGTAACCATAATTTCAATTCGATTAAGAAAATTTTAATTAGTCATAATGTAGTTTAGTATAAGCAGAATTTTTCTACTAAAATATTCTCTCATTATGATAACACGTTCGATTCCATATAACAATTCTTCTGAGTTTTTAGATCACTAATTAATTTTAATAATCTTCTGTAAATGTCATATTAATTTTTTAATTAAACTTTAGACTATTTATATACGTTATTCTTGCTTTAATGCTATTTGTTTCAAAAAATAGAAATAACGCCATTCTTATAAGTTGATTGACGACGACGCTATGATCATTAATCACACATATACGCTAATTCGATCGAGACCTACAGTTTATAGTTTTTTACATTTACACAAAAAATATTCTCAATTATGTTAATGATGCTACATTAACAATGCACTGAAAGGAATAAATAACTGAACTTAGAAGAAACTTTATTTGAATTTATCAATGAAATATTCATTTTTGAGAAATAGCGTTGAGCTTTCTCATTTTTATATTAAAATACAAGACATGGCCTTGGTATTCTCGATAGACAGTTGTATTGATCAATATGCGTTTGATAAATTAGTTTTGAAGAGAACTATTTACACTTAATCACATTATATATTTATAAGCCGCCCACTCATTCTAGTGGTCAGCGTGCCTGACTGCGGATGCTTAAGTCCTGCGTTCGATTCACGGTTTGGGCATGGATGTACTTTCTCGTTCTTTCTCTCCTGTCTCTGTCCTTTCCTTGTATGAATAAAGCTTGAATGGTTACCCTATAAATGGGTACCTATGGCATGTGTGTTTAGTAGAAGTCGAACTGCACACCAAATTATAGATCAGTTGGAAAAGTGGAGCAGAGCACCCCATATTGCCATCCTGACTCGCACTTGGCAATATATATATATGTTTTTTTTAATTAAATCTAGCTTCTTAAATGTTCTGTATATATGATTTCACGTATAACTTGAGACCAAAACATTTAATTTCAATATGTCCATTAATATATATGACGTAGATGTTTCAAATAACTTTTTATTCATTTTATACCATTCCTTTCCAAATTAATGGAATCTATTGTAAAAATTGCGCAATTATGCACAATTTCTTTATTTTTTAAAATTACTTATAACGGAAGATATTTTTAATTCTGCATTACTCTTTTGATGATTCATAAATACAAGACACGTCTGTCACGAGTACTGATCTTTTTATCATATTTGATCTCAAAACTTTTGATGAAATTTTCCCTTCTTGGGAGACTGATTTAACTCCCCAAATCAGGTGACAGGTATCACGTGAAGGTAAAACCCGTCATCGAGTTCAGCGGTACGAAAATAACTTTCTGGGATCCATTTACTGTGCTTTTCAATTAATGCACCGAACGAAGAGGAATGCATTTGATTACAGCAGGATGCTGTGTCCGGAACCAACGGTCATCTCTCTTTGCCACCGTGCACATAATGAAATTAGTCCACACCCCGCCCACCACCCCTTCAGTGTCTTCCACCCGCAGTCCGAAAATTACAGGGTGGAAAAACCTTTCACGATTGCTCTAGACCTCCCCTCATCTCTAAGGGTAGCGTAAATAGATTATCTATGGAAGCTTGGCAGCGAAATCTGATTTACAGGGATGGGTGGGATGTGCAATGCATGGACATTGCGTGATATCGTTTGGTCCACGCACCCCCCACCCACCAACAGACTATTCATCCGCGTAGTCGTAGTTGCGTCAGTGGTTCAGCGACTTATCCGGAAAATGAAAGCTAAATTCATTCGTGGTTTTCGTCGCGTAGGTTGAAGGAATGACAATCTGAAATAGGAATTGGCTATGCATGAAATTTTATTGGATGTGACGGGATCTTTGACCAATAGGAAAGCAGTTATCTTGATGAATTGTCGGTGGGAGGTCTTTTACTCAGCTAGGATTGAATCCAATTGATCAAAAGTGATGCTTTTTATTGTTCTATCGATAAAATTGCATTTTTTATTGACTTTTAAAGTCTAAAGACTCAACCTTTTTATTTTTAAATACCTAGATTGATACTTATAAATATTCTAAATTGAAATGCCTTAACCAAGCTATATATATATATATATATATATATACCTAAACCAAGCTATATATATATATATATATATATATATATATATATGTATATATATATATAGTGTCATTTTACTGTAGAGGCAATAAAAATCTATATTCTTTCAAATATTTGTCATCGGTTTTTTTAAATAATTATTTATGATAAAATTCTATAATGCATAGTTATAAAATGTTTAATATTTTGTAGAAAAAATTATTAAAAAATATGTTTAATGATTATTTGAGTGGAAGGGGGGCTATAATATTTTTTTTGCTTCAGACATTTTAATTAATTATATCACTGTTGTGAACTGATCCGTTTAAATGAAAATAGACTGCAACGCTTATGGTAATAAGGATATTCTCATATTATTAATATTATTATATTAATGATGAAAAACAAATGAAAGTATTGTATTTCCAAAAAACAAAAAAAAAAAAAAAAAAAAAAAAAAAAAAGGAAAATGCTAACACGTTTGCTTAAAGAAATAAGCTGTAATGATATTCCCAATATTTTAAAAGGAAAATTTTAAATTTTGGATTCTACATTTTTTTTTCTAACCATAAAGTGGTTGTTTCTTTCGTTACAGTAGAGATCATGTGTACATCACTTTATTTTACGTATAATTGGTCAGTGAGTTAAGCAAATAATCGTTTTCACAAATAATGTTGATTATACAGTTTTGTCCACCCATCAAAAATAAGTAAATCTGTCAGTGGGATTAGCTCTTCAGTGAGCAGTTAGAAAGAGAATTTTGGCCAATATCTTAGTGGGATGGGTTATTTTAAATATTATGGGAGATTTGTCTCTTTTCATACCGCTATTAAAAATAAATACTTATAAATCATTAAGTAAAGATAAATTTATTTCATGTTAAGCACATTAAATATTAATATTTGATTGTTTATGCAAACAATAAATAAATCATGTTTATAAATATCCACTTTCTGTTTAGTTTAAATCGGCAAAGACGTTTTTTTTTTTTATTTATTTTTTTTTTTTGATAATTGGTGAACAGATTCAGAAAATTAATAAACTTATATATATATATGTTATTTTATAAGTGTTTAATTTTTATCTTTTTATGCTAGATTGGAACATGTATCAGCCTTATAAAATAGAAATCGTCATCGTCACATTTAAGCTTTTCGAAGATAGAATTTTTAATCTTAAATACTTCATCAGCAATAATTTCATCTGTATTTGCAATTTCTTATTATATTGTAATCATTAAAGTTTTGAAATTCATATTACTGTTGCATAAGCAACAAGAATTTGAAGATTGAATAATCATTAAGTTAATCAAATAATTTATTAATAACGCTATTGTTGTAGATTACATAGCAGAATAAAAATGTACTGTTGGTAAATTTTAATATCATAAAAAATCACCACATGTTCTTAAAAATTTTATTCAACAAAAAAATGTGATAAATCTTATTCTGGTTTTATTGACGTTAAATCTACATTTTATATTTTAACTACTGATGTACATTTAATTTTTTTATTAATTGGATTATACTTTTTCTTGGTAGTATTTTATAAGAAAATCAGTTTCTAATTTTTAAACTAGCAAATATATAACAGCATATTTTGTAATATTCTTTAAATGTACAATTCTCCATTTCTTTTTGGGAGAAAAAAAAATTTAATTGATAGAACGCATTATAAACATAAAGGAAATAAACGAAAAAATGCAACAAAATCTATTAAAATTGGTAGTCGGTAAATCTTAAACTACTCTAAAAAATTGTGTAAAAATGGTAAATTAAAAAGATTTCTCCTTCCCAGCTGTCTAAGAAAAGAAAAATACGATTCAACATTAAGAATAATAACAGCTTCACTAATCTTATAATAGTTGGCGATGTTTCCCCCATTGTGCGCCAAAAGCTTCTTTAATCGCCCCGCCAAAAGAGGAAAAAAAAATGATTAACTTATTAGATTTTACGAGTGTGGCGATAAACGACCGTTTCACGTTTTGGGTATAAACGCCCGTAAAACCTAAAACAAAGCTCATTTACGTGTGGTTCCCTTTGTTTTTGCATGTCTTTAGTAAGAACAGCTCTTTTTTTGTCTTTCCTGTTGCTTTATTCTTTTGCTTTTGTTCTAAGAAATATAATTAAATCCCAAGTTCTGCCACCATTGAGATGGTTTAAGAGTATCACCCTCAGCGGTAGTTGGCGCTTTTTTTTTTTCGTCTCTTCTCTCCAAAGCTTTTGTTTCAGTACGTTGGGCACTTTTTGGCTGATGTTCTTTTAAAGTTCACTTAGCTTTTTTTTTTATGAAAAGTAAATCTGTTGTTTTAAACTGTTATAGCTGCTTTAGCGAAGTGGTTTCTGAAAGACACAAAAAAACAGTTTGATGTTATGGTTGACGTGAACAGGTAAAAAACAAGGAAAAGAGTTCTATATTGTCCGATACTTTTTTATATGTTTTTTTATGATTTAGTTGTTCAATTCATGACGTCATTGTCAAAATCTGAAACCTATAAAATGAAATAGTTTAAATATAAAATAATCCGTACCACGTTTTTCATCGAATTATTCTAAATTTGAATCTATTCTGCGTTTCCAAAATATAAAAATGATTCAACATTCTGTAGTTTCTAAAATTTTTAATTTAAAATATTTGTTAAAATTCAAAGAATGGGTACTTCACGTTTTTTTTATTTTTCTTAATTCGAGCGTTTATAGAATTTATATAACATATAATTCAATACTTTCACATATTTTACACAAAAACAGTTAGTAGAACTGGAATAAATGTATAGTTTGCTGATTTTGCAATCGTCCACCCTGTCTAGTGGTCAGCCTACCTGATTGCAAATAGGGAGTTTTCCTGGGTTCGAATCCCGGTTCGGGCATGGATGTACTGTCTTTGTCCTTTCCTTGTATAAATGGCTGCCTACCCTATAAATGGGTACCTATGGCATGTGTGTACTAAAGAAGTCGAACTCCACACCAAATTGCAGCTCAGTTGAAAAAGTGGAGCAACGCACTCCGACAAAGAGAGAAAAAAAAACATATTTTAGAATGCATATATAGTTTACCAGAATATATATATACTGATTTATTAAAATATGAAAGTAAGGGATAAATTGTACTAAAAAGAGTCTTTTTGAAAAAAACAAATATATAGAAGAATGTGTTTTGTAATGTACTATAAAGAAATATACAAAATATATAATGAACGCAATTCGAAAAAAATTTGATTCGTTTACTTAATGACATAATTAATGTAAAAGTATCTTTAAGGTAAATCGTAACTATAAATTCAAGTATTCTATGTGTTTAAATTAATGTGCAATATACACGAATATGGCAACACAATTTTCTGTTTACTCAATTTACAGGCAGTATAAGCATTTATTTTTCTGTAGGATATAGTCCAATACTTTCATATTATACACAATAACAGTTAGTGTAATTAATTCGTTATTTAATGCACAAAATTTTAGAAATTTGTGAGAAGGATATATTTTGAATAGCATTTCAATAATCTTTATGAAATCGAGATTAATTTTCTTTCTATATTTTTCAACATATTGCAATTGACATCAACTACATTGGTTATGGTAATAAAATAATTGTAATCGAATTTCGGCATTGACACTATGGTGCGTAAATCACTCGATTAATAATCTCTTGGTCTGCTTAAACATGTGCCATTCGCTGTTTGTAGATTCAAAGCAATCTCGGTATGATATTTTACCTTAGGACAACAGCTAAATGCTGATATTGCACTGACGTATACCGGAAATACGAAAGCGAATGTGGAATAAGCATAAACTGCAATTGTCGATTGGGCTGATTGAATTCATTACTAGTATGAATATAAACTTGATTATGCCTAACCAAATTTATTTGTTATATAGTTAGAGATTTTTGTTATTTTTCATTTGAATTTTGTCTAGTGAATAAAATGAATTGTTCTTTTTCTCTGTTTTAATTCAATTGCAATTTTAAAAAATGTGAATATTATTAGATATTCTAATTTAGTTGTGTATCTAAGATGATGTAAAGTTCTAAAGAAATGCATTATACATATTGTTTTAAATACTGAAATTGTAATGACATGAAGGATTCATAAAAACTGAGAGGAAATTCATATAATCTTTTATGGGATTAAAATATTGGGCAAAGACTATTCACCAACGAAATACTGTATTTAAAACTTTACTATTCCATTTATAGAATTTAAATATGTTATGTATGTAGCACTTAAATATGTTATGTTATGTATGTATGCTACATAAGTATGTTATATAGTAGTAACATACCATATATGTTAAATCCTGGAGAGTTTCTGTCTTTAAAGTATGCAATTGTTGCCTTAAAATATACTGTCTAATAAAGCTACTGATAATTTTCCTAATCTGGATGAAGTCAAAAATTTGGTAATTATGGCGATCATGAGGTACCACAACTCATTTTAGATAAGTTAGATCATATTCTGGGCAATATGGACTAGACAGTAATCGGCATGTAATAGCCTTAATTAGATGTTATTTGAAATTAGTTCTTCAAGCATTCTGATCTTGTTGCATCAGTAGTGACAACTGGATATTCGCTCATATTCCTGATCTAATTTATTTCATGTAGCTATTAGAGAGGAAAAAAATCACAATCACACATGAAGCAATCAAGTATAAGTGACAATGATTCGTGTCATGTAAAATGGAATATGAATGTCGCCAAATTTTAAAGCCAAAACATAATTGTCTTTAGAGATGTGTTCTATTGACATACTGCCCTTCCTTTGGAGGGGCAGTATGTCAATAGAACACATTCAATAGAATAGTCGTGCTTGTATTTATTGCACAGTGGATATCTCAAGCTTGTTTTTATGTGGTACACAATTTCATTTATAAGTGCTTTGGACGACAGAATCATATATTTCAGTTTTTGACCATTTGATTGGAATTTAAGAAAAAATAAAGCTTGGCGATGAATTACATAAGCTCATATGGTTTTGTCTTTAGCAGTTATTTATCATCTAGATAATTCATTTGATAAATTATGATTAGTATAGCATGCTCAAGAAAGAACGCTACACGAAAATGCTTGAGACAAGTTGAAATTTGGCCATCAGCAGATTTATCTTCAGTTTAACATCTAAATGATTATCTGAGTTACTTAATTGCGAACTTATTTATATGTTTAGCTGAGTTAAGTTCCCTTAATTGTTTATATGTTCAGAAATATCAACCGATTTCAATAGATTTTTATACATCATAGTTACGTCTTGCTTTACAAAATTCATTTTTGGAAGTGATAAAACTGAATTTATTTGCAATCTAAATGAAATTCTCATAAGTAATTATTTATACTTACTTCGATAACACTAATATAACTATGGACATTTCTTAATTATTACAGCAGCTTCTGGGTACTATAGTTTTAGTTAAGCAGTACACTAAAGTTATTATTTGCTTATGTGTGATTGTATACATGATTCTATTATATTGCCTAATTTTGACTCTCACATCAATATAAACATTACAAAATATACTTTTGAAAATAAAAGATGCATATTTCTCATCTTTCGCACTAGCATATCTGTCTGAGGAATGCAAACTCTACATTCTCATATATCTATTAAATTTGTTTTTGCATAATATATCTAGTAAGTATGTTAATGATATACTCGCTTGAAAAAAATGTGGTGTAGTCATTAGTTACGTGTAGTGACAACTAAACACACTTATAATAAATCCACATACCTTTGTGAAAATAATTTATTCATCAACATTCATTTTATGTTCATTCTAAGAAGATAAAAAAATGGTTAAATATCAGTTACTGTTATCAGTTACTAACATAATATCAGTTATTGTTTGCAAATTATCGAATTTTAACATAATTATAAAGCTTGGAAATTGATTTGTCAAAACAAACAATTACACAAATAGCTCTCTTCTTAAATTAAGCAGCCTATAAAAAAAATCAAACATCGAAAGTAAAAGCTTGAATTTATTCAGCTAACTATTTCCTGATATTAATAATTTACGCAGTCAACAAATCAAGTATTCATGGAAATGAAATATTTGGAATCAATACGAAATCAATCACTTTTAATAACGTGAGGCGATTTCAAAACAAACAAGTTGAAAAATTAGACTCTTGTTGAAACACAATAAGCTGCTTAGTAAATAAACATGTTATTTACCGAAAATATAAAAGTTAAGGTAAAGCCATCCTTTCTAAATAGAACGGGTAATGATTTTTGAGCCGAAAACAGAGCGGATGCCCGTGGAAACTTGAAATTAAGTGAACGCCCCTTTCATTTCTTTTCATGTTAGGGCACTTCGATATATCGATTCAGCCAGAGAATTTCAGCGTTGTATCGAAAGTATAGAAAAGCATTCATTAACCGGATAGAATCCTTTTCCACGCCTTTTTCGTGAGAAAGCTTCCACTTGCAGTTTTGTAGACAAGAAAAGAGAAACCCCACTTTTATTCCCGCTTGCACCTTCCTTTCATTGCAAATAGAAGGGCCGGAATTGCTTATACCGAATTCTGGGGGTTGTTCCGTATTCTTTTTTTTTTTTTTTTATTAATGTCAGATATCTTTGTGATTTTTGTGAGGAATGCGCGTTTAAAAAGAGGTTAGGTCGTTTTTTCTTTGAGAAGGAAATTCGTAGTTTGGCTGGTGATCAAAGAATGTTGTTGAAGTTAGAAAATTTATGGAAGTTCTTGAAAATTCCATACATTACCTGGTGATAAATAAATAAGGAGTTTATTACAAAAAGAAATATTTGTAAAAAAAAAAAATTACTTAAAAACATTCCTGAAAGTAAAAGTTACATGGACATTAGATAATTTTCATCTAGGTAATTCAAACAAGATTCCACAAGATGAAACTCATGTGTTATTTTTATGATTAGAATATTAAAATTGTGTATTCTAATGGAAACTCACTAGGTGTGAATATCATGATCTTAAAATATATAATCTTCAATGAATTTCAATTAAATTCAACGAATGAATATTATGCATTTTAACAAAATTAAGTT
>JAPDSC010067283.1:59794-81546 GCA_026290005.1 Latrodectus geometricus
TTTTTTTCCTCAGTTCCATCTTACTAGCGAGCAGAATAAAAACACATTAAGAAATAAAATATTGATTTTCATTTTGTTTTGAGGGGATGAATTTCTGCGGTTAGTTCTGACTCCCTTCAATTTGTTTAGTAAACAAACATTTTTCTTTAGATGTATCGCCAAGTCGATTTTAAAATCGTGGTTTGGAACACAAACTTTTAAAAAAAGGGATTATTTATTTACATCTATAAATGCAACTTTAAGTAAAATGCTGGAAGTCCCACAATCGAATTAAATCCTTTCGATTTCTAACTTTTCATACGATTCCGTTGATATTTTTTAAAATATTTTTCTAAAGATATTTCATTTTAAATTATCTATTTTTAGCATCGCACTTTGAAAATCATAGAATCTCGGGAAATGGTTTATCAATATATGAAAAAATTAAATGTGAAATTATATACCATATAAGAATGGTATATAAATTATATATCATTAAAGAATGGCATATAATATTAAGAAATCGGGGTAACTTATAAACAAGAAAATTTAGCGTACATATAACCTATGCAATTCAACGTCAATATACATATCACAAAAAAAAAATAAAAATAAAAAAATAAAAAATCTGGACTCCAAAAGTGGATTTTATATGTATGAAATTTGATTAAACCCTTTATTATTATACAAATATATTTTTAATATTTGTATTTGTATTATGATAATTGAATTTTGTGGTTATTAATAGCGTTTGAAAAACAGCTTTTAGGTAAGGAAAGATTAATTATGATGCTTAATTAAATTTATGGTTATGGAATTACCCTTGTAATTTTATGTCTTTATGTATTTATATCTTTATTATTGAGGATTTAGTTAAAAAAAACTGTCATTGGTAAATTATAGGTATTATAAGTACATAAATGTTAAAAAGTATTATTATAATGGTGGAAAAGATTAAATCATAAATTTTCCACTAGATGGCCTAAAAGTAAAGAATGGCATTTATATTACAAAATTAATTGTGTAAAATATAAATAAACAATATTTAATCTATGAACAAACAACTAATGAAATAATTAATGTGTAAAAAATTATACTTATTATTACATATAGAATGGTTATTTCATACAAAAAGTATACATGCATTTTTGATATTAAAGTATCACTACTCAGTGATATTCATTCTTTCATGTATCTATATCTATATATATATTAATTGAAATTTTTTTTATAATTTTACACTTGTGGTTCATAATAAATATAATGAACCGAAATAGACAATTTGTACAACTTAACAATGGTTTCAATTTTATCGCTAGATGTCGCAGTTGTCAGCTGGTGTGTAGGACATCAATATTAAAATATATGAAATTTATTTACTGTGAAAAAACAAATTATTTCTTTCGTAGTCTAAAATTATATTTTATTTTAAAACTTTTCGCCTAATTTAAGCAAAATGCTTCTTACTTTTCCTCTGTTTATGAAGCTAAAATTTTTTAATTTACTTTCCACTTTTCGATATTTTTGCTTGTTTTTTCATTTTTTTTTATCATTTACAAAGCCTATTATAAGTTTCAAATTATTTATAATTAACATATTGTGAAATTTGTTTGCATTCTTAAAATTTTAATAAATTTATAGAATAAAATAAAGGCTTATTAAAAATTTTAAAACTAGAAATGGCATGATGAACTATAAAATAAGATTCTTTTATTAGACAACGGGGAATATATAGCTTTTTGACAACCTTGATACAGTGTTCAATAATGATAGAGATTTAAATAAATAGTATTTATATCAATTTTTACGATTAGTTTAATCATATAAGTTCAATTACTTATAATCATAAGCTCAATTCTATAAATATTTATATGATCAATGTGTTACTTAATTTCTTATAGTTTTTAAATAAAAATTATTTATTTATCAAACATATATTTTTATAGTCAAACGAAATAAAAATGCTTTCTTTTGTTCTTTACAAACTGTGTTTTCTTTTCTAACAAAAATGAAAAGTTCTCTTTTACTTCTTGTAATTTTCCTTTCATATTTATCTAACACTAATGTTTTCTTTTTCTTTTTAGGTAAGTATACAAATACAGTTAATTGGATTAGATACTTTAGGAAACCCTTAATGCCACTCACAAGAAAAAAATGTATGTATGCTTGATTTTTTACCAAACAAATATTTGTAAGTTTAGACAATTGTAGACAAAGGTTAACATAGTTATGATGAAATTTGACTTTCAAGGCAATTTGAATAAAAAATTTCTTTAATTCATTAGTTTCATGAAATTTAGTTTGCGTGTCCTCTTTCAAAAGGAAAAAAATGATACCAGATTTATTTTATATATTTCTAAGAAGCAGCGCATTTGAAGAAGAGGAAATCTGTTTTTTGCAACAAAAATCAATGCATCAGATTTGCCGCCAAAAAGTTTTATGATGTTTTTCCGATAATACTATAGACAGATGAGATATATGTTTACTTGATGGAGTTTCTCCCTTTTTTCTTCTTTCTAGGGAAAACTTTTT
This sequence comes from Latrodectus geometricus, assembly GCA_026290005.1. Lineage (NCBI taxonomy): Eukaryota > Metazoa > Arthropoda > Arachnida > Araneae > Theridiidae > Latrodectus > Latrodectus geometricus. The sequence goes on from JAPDSC010067283.1 coordinate 62,306, forward strand.
AAGCGAAATTATTTTACAAGACTTCTTAGTATCCTTATTGTAGAATTTTTAAATTACTAAGAGTTCTTAGTTTACGAAAATTTTTCAACATTTTTTATTCTGAAAATAGCAAACCTATTCATTATTATTTTTCAAGCACTTTTTCTAGTACTATATTCCTTGAATTATAAAAGTACATGCTATTTACCTAAATAAAGATAAATTGAAAATCAAATAAATAAATAATTTAATCAAGTACGTAGTGATTAGTTTCCCTGTGCAATTTAAAACCAAGATAATCAAGCACAAATCAAAAGATAATTTAAATTATGATATATACAATTATTAGAATATGTTATTTATTTATTTGATTTCCAAGTTATCTTTATTTATGTAAATGTCAAAATTCATTACTAATCATTATTTTTTTGTAATTCGAAAGATGCTATCTGATAAAATAAAACAAATAATTTGAACTAAATTAAACCAGTAGTCATGTATGTATTTAATTTTAAATTTAAAAACCATCAAGAAAATAGTTTAATATTGGTTTCATATATTTAAGTTTTTGACAAATATATTGTTATATAGGATAGAATCAAAATGGATCCAACAAATTTGATATGGCTCTATTTTTTTTAAATATGCTTTATTAATAAAAATATCTGCATATTTTAGTTTTATCTGACAATCCCCTTTATTATTCTTGCTATTTTTTTCTTCAATTAAAACCAAACCTTCACACATTAACTACGATTAAAATAGTACATCGTAGAATGTTTTTTTTTCAACAAAATTCAAGCCATTTTTTAGTTAAATTGAATTTTAAAGGAACACACACAAATAAGTCTTTTATAAAGTTGATATTTTTTGTCAACTATAAATAAAGCATGCATGGATCAGTTTTGTATAAAACAATATTTTTTAAAAAATGATCTATTTATTCATGTAAATTTGTCACTAAATTTTTAAATAACTCTTGTGATAGTCCTGAAAGTATTGAACAAATATGTCTGAAAAATAATATGTCAATGTATTAAAGAAAACAATAAAAAGCAGCTTAAATTATTTATGTACAACACCTATTTTTAATAAATAATGTGCAAAATTACACATTTTTTATTTCTTGCCTCTTAAAATTAAAAATTATAAAAAATAAGAAAAAAGGCATAATGCTGAAGCATAAATTATTGTTTTAGCATCTATGTCTGAAAAATATTACTTACTAATACTAAGTAAATAGTCTTAAGAAATTGTAGGTTTGTGATATTTATTTCTGCAAAATACTTTAGTAAGATTTAAAGTATCAGCTATCTTCTGTAATGTGAAGAAAAAAGTATATACAATAATCGAAGTAATTACAGTATTTTTGATGATATCCAAATTGTGATGACAAATATATAATCACAAAAATGTTTTTAATTATTTTGCATGCAAACATAATCAAATAGAAATGTCCTTAGAATTTTAATTTAACGAATCATGCATTACTCAATCTAAATTACGCTCATTTTATGTTACCTAAATTATTCAAAACTTTGGACAAAACTTAGAAAGTAGCTATTACTCATTAATATGTTTTGTCACACAACACTTAATTCTGCATAAATCCGAATAAAACTTGTAGAAATCTAAGAGTATAATTTTCACTGTTCTTAAAAATCTCTTCTAACTTATTTACAGAGAACTCAAACTTATTCCTTTCTTCGTTAAGTTTTCACTTCTTTTATAAGAAACTAAAATGACGTGTTTCTCGAATTCAAATGCAAAACGCGTTTCAAACATACGTTTAAAGACAAAAATCTTTTGTGTAATTGTGAAGCATTTCTCATTCACGCAAAAACATTATAGAGCTGATATCCCTCCCTACATTCCTCCCCCCCCATCCAAATCCTAAATGTTGAGTTTTAATTGTTTCGCCTGGCTCGAACTCAAAATTGTTTTATAAACACATATCTCCAGCCTCATTATTTCGTTTCTACTTAAACCGCGGTTCTTCTACGGCAATTACAGCCTCTCGAGTGGGAAATCTTTATCCGCTGCTCTTACTTACCCGATTTAGCGCCGCCTGAAAAATATTTCTGAGCATTTAGCGGCTTGGAGGAGGTCCTACGTGTGAGAGAGATTTGGGAAAGACTCGTTGCTTGAACATCTGGTTATTTCCTCTTTGTGGAGAGTTTCAGGTTAGGCAAAATATGAAAACAAAATTTTCGACGCAATTATTTTTCTCTTTTCCAACTCTTTCCTTCCAAGGGAAAGTTTTGGTAATAGTGATTTTCTCCGGCAATTATTTTCCCTTTTTCGGGATTCATGTATTTTTCCTTTTCTCCCCCGAGAGTAATAAATTCTCTTACCTAACAATTCAAGTATCTTTTTTACCTGACAAGGATTACTTTTTTAATTTGCGTTGTCCTTCTCTTTTCTCTTCATCGATTGATAAAATGTAGTGAAATGAAAAAAACAGACGTTAAATAAAATGAATTTTGTTCATAAATTCGCTAGCATCTCGAAATATTTCATTTCTTAATTGTTTATATGTGATAAATGTATTTAAACACAAATGATGTCATAAAAAATGTTTACATTTTCTTAAAAAAACATAAATTAGAATTTTTGATTATCAATGATTCATCTAAGATTTTTTTTAAATTAAATAAAATATTTTTCATTAAATTTTAGAATATTAGGTGTTTTTATATATTTACATTTTTACCTCTCTCACAAAACAAATACTGTGCCTTTACTTTTATAAACTTTGCAATTACTCTTCAGATATTAGAAAAGTATACGCTGGTGCCATCTGTTGATTTCACATAACTATCTTACATTATTTAAGCATAAATCTTGCTTATATTAATTGTTTAGTTAATTAACTAGTTTTAATCTCCCTATATGTATTCATCAATAGGTACAACGTGATTCTAGAAAAAAAATCGTTTAACAGGATATCAATTCTTGGAAATGACAAATCTTTTATTATGTCAAATAGCTGCATTAACATAACTCAGATTCATCTCAATAATTATTTAGCTTCATGTTCTAAAATTAAAACAGTGACCATAGATAGAAATAAATATGTATGGAAAGAATAACTATTTATCCTGGTTAATGTAATGAAAGTGTTTCTGAATTTGGATCAATTAGAAGAACTAAATGTTGTATTTGGTAAAAAAAATGGATAAAATTTTGGATTTCTATAGCGAAAAGCACATTTCTGTTATTAAGTGACAACAAACCATTAGCATTTGGTTACTCATAAATTTTTTAAAATCCATGTTGCCTTTAATGGTGGCATACATTACTAATAGATTTCATAGCTAATACTGTGGTAAGGAATTAATCTCATTCAATAGTTTATCGCTGAATAACTATCATATTAAATTTTGCATAAAATTAATAACCATAAAGTGTTTGTTTCTTTCGTTACGGCTAATATTATGTGTACGTCACCTTATTTTACTTATAATTGGTCTGTGAGTTAAACAAATAATCGTTTTCACCAATAACGTTGAACATACAATTTTGTCCACCCATCAAAAACAAGTCAATTTGTCAGTAGGATGAGCTCTTCAGTCAGCAGTTGAAAAGAAAATGTTGGCCAGTATCTTTGTGGGATGGATTATTTTATATATTACTGGAAATTTATCTCTCTTGATACAGCTATTAAAAATGAATACTTATTAATCATTACATAAAGAAAAATTTATTTCATGTAACATGTAAAGCACAGTATCCTGAAGAATAACTATATGTGGATAATCTTTCATATTGACTACTGAATTATAAAGTCAATAACCGCCAATTCAGCACCTCGTGAATTTGATTATTAAAATGAGCAATTTTTATTTACAAAGGTTTAAAATTCATTCAACCTATAGATTTAAAAAATATTTGGAAAGAAAATAATTATATATAGATAAAACAAGTCACCTATGATCCTAAATTACTTTTAAATATTTTATTTTAAAAAGTTGAAAAATTATTAAATTTTGAATTCATGTTTTAAAACACATCTAATTTTAAATTTTGTTTTGAATTTGTAGAAAAAAGAATCTGTATTTAGACTGTGATAAAATCAAAATATCGAATTTAAATGAAACAGAATTTCTAATAAAAACTAATAAAAATATTTAACGATACAAATTTCGTTATATTCAATAAAAATATATTGGATTTTAAGTGTAACTTAAAAAAACAAGTATTATTAAACAAGTGTTATTAAGAAGTATTAATATATATAAAACAAGTTTTGTCTGAAATGACATATTTAAGAAATTAGGCGCTCATTTTTGTAAATAATATTTATTTTATAAAGTTAGAAAATATTCTATTATAAATATTCTCTCACATTTTTAGTGAATTATGCACATTGAGTAATGTAACATAAATTTTTATGAAATATACTGTTAAAATTATTTATTGCAATAATTTCCTTTTTACAGATGAATAACTATTATTAAATGGAAAAGGAAGTTTAATAATACTTAAAAAGAATATCAAAAACTGCTCTTTTACTTTTTGTAATTGTAATGTAGAAAAATTTTAAACTTTTTCAGTACTAGTTAATGAAAATTACTTACATTTTACGAGAAATTCTACCATTTAATAGATATTTAATAATGTAAAAATCGTTGAAAAAATATTTCAAGTAGCATTTCAAATTTAAATAATTAATGTTCTACAAAATACAGCGAACATTTTTGGTAATTACTCAAACTACTTTACTTAAGTTTCACTTAAAAAACAACGTACAAATGCAAAGTAGTTTTACTGAAAATAAAAATAATTTTTGAGTTTTAAATAACTATAAAACTAAACCTGAAGAGAATTAATTCAGGTGTAAAAAGAAAATACGATAATTGGTCCCAAAAGAAAAAAATTCTTTTGGAAATGTGATCCCATCTTAACAGCATCTTTTGTATTATGAATAGAATATATTAGAAGAGAAGAGTTGTAAACTATTTATAACGCTACATTCTTTCAGCTATTGAAGTTTAGTGACGATATAAAAGGAGACTTGTACCTGTTTCGCATGAAATATTTCTTTTTCCCCCCTTAACAAATAATTATGGGAACAGGGAACGTGGTTGTGTAGAATTGGATCATTTGCATGGGCAATGGATAATCACGAATTATTACTGAAGGTTCTTTTGTGTTTCCGAGTGTTGATGTCGTTTCGAAAAGAAGCAGTTGTAGTTCTTTTTTTTTTCTTTCTTCTTTTATCGTCTGCTAAGTTCATCTTTATTCGTTTCTTCCCGATTTCATATTTAATTTGGTTTGGGAAAGAATGAAAACCATTAGGATTTCTCTCCCCCCTTGTTGCCATTGTTTCCGTTTAAATTTGAAGCGGTAATTAATGCTGTAGGAAAATGAATTTGTTTCTTCGGAGAGTAACTGATGGGTGAACAAAGAAAACAATAGGATGAGAAAGAGAATTTCCTTTCGTATTTCTAATACTTGCAAATTCTACAAGGTTACCTAATAGATCTGGAAATAAAAAATAAAAAAATTACCCAGCATGCATCAAGAAACTGCTCGAATTAATAAGCGATTTGCTTATGCTAATCAATTGCCATAGCTGCTTCGGCTTGCGAATAAATAGAGTTTATGGAAAATATGTTTGTGAGGTTTAGCATGATCTATTTATATTCAAATTCCTAGTGGAAAATCTTACAAAGAAATGCGGCGTTTTAAGTTTACACTGTTGTTCTAAACGGCTTAGATAAAAGGGCTATCAACTTCAATTGTTCGTGTGTTTTGAAGCTTTTCGTGCATGAATTCGTGCGTGCAGAGGCTTAAAGAAGCAGCATTCAGATCCAGCATTATGTTTAGAATGTTTCTCTGCCATAGATAAGTAAATAGATAGCGTACAGATTTAGGTTTCTTTACAAACATGACTTGCATTAAAATATTAGTATTTAACTCAAAAGTTACGCATAATTAGTTATACCAAAGATAGCATTTGAAATGAGGCTTTTGAATATGACATCTGCTCTTTCCAATATTCTTAATCTTAACAATCTAACTGTAACTATAACTTGAATATATTCAACATCAAAGATACACTAAACTTTCATCAAATTTATTAATCAGTCATAAATTATTACACTGGAAATAGATAAGATTTAGCGCAATAATTGAATTTTAATGAATAACACCAAATATTTGGTGCAATGCAAGTTTGATAGAACATTTTTTAATATCCATTTTTAGCTTGATTTAGTATTTCAAATTTTGAAGCTTACGCTTTGTTGGAATAGAGTTTATTCCTACAGAGTCATTAATTTTCTAAATCTTTCGAAACTCATTCATTAAGAAATAATTAAGAAGTTTGCAGCAATTAAATGACAATAAGCCGACTAATTTATCAGCCATAAAATAAATTCTACTCCATGCTTTCTAATTGCTCATTTTGTGTTTGATTATTCTAAAAGTGTCAATAAGATAATGATTAAAATTTAATGTATATACAATATGTGACAAAGTATTTAAAAGATTTTTCATCTGTTTTAAAATATATAATTCATATATAAACTTTTTTTCCAGATTCTTATTATCACTTATTATTTTCAACTATTTTTTAATATTTCCTATTATTCTCAATTATTTTACGGAATTCTATTGTTCAATTATATTTGCTAGCATTTCTTTCCTATTTTGCCTTTAAAAGTAATTGTATAATTAATTCCTACACACAACATACAATTCTTATCATATAGTTATTATTAACTTATTTAGTGATTCATCACTTTGTAATAGTACTTTATAATATAAGATATAATCTTTATTTATAATATAAGATCTATGGTAAATAGTACACAGTTACTAAATCATCATAATTAATAATAAAAACTTGATAGTAAAAATGTTTAAATTTATTCAGAGCTTCATCAAATTATGACTTGTTTAACAATTACAATAACTGTAACTATTGACAAAAGAGTACTATTATGTGTAATAACAAGGATTTAACAGTTATTTGTAAATAACAGTTAAAACTACTTTAACTGCTATTATACAGTTAAAGAATAATAAAGATATTTTAAGTGTAATATAAAATATAGTATAACAGTTATATAAAGTGTCAACTATAAAGTGTAATACTTTAACTGTAAATATATAAGATACTTTAACTTTAATAAATAACTTTTAAGATTATTAACAGTTATTTGTAAATAACAGTTAAAGTATCTTATTTCTACATTTTATGTACTTTAATTTAGTTTCTATAATTAATAGGCATTTTTTATAATCTTTCTCTTAAATATTTGTAAATTCATTATGCTTACCTAAAATACGATTTTCTTTTATTTTGTAACTGTAAATAGTAATTTTGTATTTGGGAATTCTTGTAAACTCAAATTTTTTAATAGCTTAGTGTAAAACATATTATTGCAAATCAAATGTTTCTCTGCACAAATTATCTCATCAAGTGTTAAATGTAATAACGAAATAATATTAACTTTCTAAAATGCTAAATGAAAACGAGTAATATTTGACAAAAACCTAGTAATATGTTCTGGTATTCAATTCTAGATCTAGATACATTTATTGGAATCAATTACATAAATATATTGAACTGAAATGGCAATGTGTAATTTATTGTAACGTTCCTAACGGAGATGCATTTTAATGGATACGATTCATTGATTGCGATTCGGTAAAATGTTATTCCGTATTACATTTCGATTTCGAATTCCCGACATATCTCGCGACATATTTCCCTTCAGCCTAAAAGTTTTCAACAAAGAAATAAAATAAGCTAAGTAAATAAATTTGGAAACGGAACACCGTTGCCATCCGGAAAAGATTCTATTCTCCACCTACCTGTCACGTTCCATTTCCTCAACCATTTTGTACGAAGAGAGAGTATTTTATCTTTTCTTATTTTACTTTTTCTCCCACCCTCTTCCCTATTTATAGATATAAATTTATAGATTTGTGAAGGGGGGGTCCGGGGGCGAGAGAAATTCGTGTGTTTTTTCGCATAGGTACGAAAAAGAATTGAGTATCGAAAGGGGTCAGGGTGAAAGAGTACGAAGGGGACGGTTGCTCGAACGTGACGTTGTCAAAGGGGGTTAAGTTCAATGGATGTAAGGGCGGGGGCAATAGTGGGCTGTAAGGAAGTGAGAGGAATTCCTGGATTTATCTTTGCTTCTTTTCCTTTCTTCGGGTTTGATGTTATTTTCTGCCTTCGCTCCCGCTGTTCTTTCTTCTCTTTTTTGATCCTGCCGACCGAATTCTGAAACTGTAATTTTGCCTCTCGTAAGGGGGGTTGACTTGCACTTTCTCCCTTTGTTTCAGAGCGTGGAGGATATTTCAATATAGTGAGAAATCGCTTGAAAGCCATGCTCAGTAAAAAGCATGAAAATTGAATTTTATCCAGGATGTATTCGATATTCGAATATGCGTTATAAATATTTGATATCGATTTTTAACCCGTTAGATGAATTTATCCTTTAACTACTTGTATTACTTGAGCAAAAATTATAAAATTTTATGAAAGGTAAATTGTAATTACCCGTTAAAAAGATCAAAATAAATACAGAAATTGTGCTTAAAATACATTCAATGAGTTTTTTATTTTTTTTTATTTTATTTTATTATTTTTTTTTTTTTTATCAAATATCGATTTAGTTTCAGTAATACAATTATTTATTTATATTCAGTCAATTTGCTTGTCTCAGGAATAGAGTAGGGGAGTGAAGTTGGTCTCCTGCTCGTGGTACCCCCTGCATAATCCAAACGATCGACCAAGGTTTCGTCTACAAGCGAACTGATACCTTCCATCTCACTTACACAGAATAAAAGTCGTTGCTTCGCCAAAATGCACCCTTTGTGGACATGAAGAGATGAATGGCGAACATCTGGAGTACTGTCCAGCTCTTGACCACTTTACACTGGATCAGACTGAAGAACTTAAGAGAGCTTGTCTCTACTGGTCAGCACGCCACCTCCTGGCTGAACAGCTAAGGGTGGCGTTGGCTAGTAATAGTAGTAGGAATAGATTAGATTAAAAGAAAATTTATTTATTTATTTGAAACTAGATACGATAATTTCCAATGGCAAACAAATTTGGTTTTTTGGCATCATATGTAAAATAACATGTTTCTCAATATTAAAATACATATGATGAAATTGTTCAGTGCAGAAGGTTTAAGTATACAAAGATTTATTCATTTCAAAAAAATGCTTTGGGAAAACTTTTCAAAGATTCGTGATAACCGGGGTCTAGTTACTAGACACATCCCTTCCGTGCAGAAGGTTTGATCCTAGCCATTGTTGAACAATGGAATAAGGATCCTGTGTTAATACCTTCGACACGTCTTTTAGGGTAGATGCAAGGGAGTTTCCTCCTTTAAGACACGTGAATACATATACTACATATGTAAAGTTTCTCCAGAAGTCAATTAGACGATGAACGTTAAAATGCCTTACAATATCCTTAGGCTGTTAGGAAGACCGTTAGGTGGAGTCAAACTAATTAATTTAAAAAACGTGAAAATAATAGGAATCTTTTGTGGATGTTTCATTAATTTTTTACTATTAAAAGGGCATAAATCAAAATTTAAAAATAATAACTACTAAAACTACCAAAAAGTTCACAAATAAATACCAGATGAAAATTAAAACTAATATCCTATAAATCAAGTTGTATGTTTGATTAAGAATTGTAAAATTAAATTACAAATAATTTTGCTTTGTAAAATTATTAGTTTTGTTAGCGAAAATGTTTCAGAATTTTATATCGTTCAGCTGAGAATGTTTCTTCCTTTTGGTTGAAAATTTTTTACAAGATATTTCAATTAAATTTTGTAATTCAGTTAAAAGGTAACCAAATGTATAGCTTATTTAATGACCACTTAGAATACACTATTTTGGCTTTAAATTCTAGCTAGATTGAATGACCAGCAACGATTTATATTGTTATACTTTTGTAAAAATCAATAAATCTACTAAATTTAAGTTTTTTTTTTTTTTTTTTAAATAAATGTTAAATAAAAGTTGAATGGTAAAAAATATTATACATAGTCAAAATTAAATTAATGACCTTAGAATAAGGATTCACGTACTATTTAAATGTTCTCTGTTGGACATTGTGTTATAATGAAATTATCTGAAAATTGTGGTCATATTAATATCGCTTAGCAATAAATTCTTATGAATGATGTAACGAATCAAAAATTTATAAGCAAATGTGACATTAATAAGATCTTCAATTGACTCTCAAAATGTTAAAAATCATTAAAATTTGAAAATAATTAAATTTATTTAGTCAATTTTTTTGCAGAATCGTTTAACATTATTTATCGGGTGCGTTGCAAAAAAATTGTTTTTTCTTTTCATATCGATATAAAATTACAGGAGAAAATAGGAGAGAGAGGATATCGTGTTCAACAAATATTTCCTTTCCAAAAGGGTTAAGAAAGCGAACTCTTGTGGTCGTGGCTATACCAAAAATTCGTGCTTAAAATCATCCAGCCAGCATTCTCATATTGGTGACACGCGAACCTAAGAAAATGGTGAGGAGGGCTCTCCACTCTCTTTTAACTCTCCCCGCCTCATGTGACGTCACCGTTGAAAAGTCACGTTCTTTTCACTCAAATCCCAAGACTACCCTCCTTTCTCTGATGGGGGGTCAGTAAGGATCAAGCCGCAACATTGGAAATAATGATGGCGCAAAACTCGATCGAATAATTCTTCGGGGACAGTGCCCAGAGACAGAAGATTATTTTTCTCCCGCCAAACCAACCTCTTCATCCATTCATTCATTCCATCTCTAAGTTTATCCTTTACCAAGATTCCGTGCCTTATCTTCCTCGTGGACCTTTTCTCTATCTCTCTTTCCTGGTGCTGTAGACAAACCTTCGAGGCACTCAAAGATTGCCAAAGAATCACAAAAGTTTTACGGACGAGAGTGGAAATTCTAAACAAGACGAGAGAACGGGGCGTAATTTTTATTATTTTTTGTCCCTTGAGATTTTACTGATGGCTTTAAGCAAAATCGATGGCGAAGCTTCACAAGACAAGGAGCAGGATTCAAAATATTGGACTAAAACTCTTAAAGAACAATAAGTCTATTTTTAGTTAATAAATTTAGAAGCTCTAAGTTTTTGCAACATATGTATAGTTTAAAATTATAAAAATATTTATTAAAAACTTTCTTACAATTTTTTATTTCAGTAAGATATTTATTCCTATAATGACTTGCCAAAGAAAATGGAATACCATAAAATGATATATTAATTCACTGACTATAAGGGCACATTTAAATGTGGGATATTATTTACATAAAATAAAACATTTCTAAATATCGAAATTACCACTGAAATGTATGGCTGCCTCTCGCGGTGATGTGAACATACTTTTTGCGGCAGGGACTCTATCACCATATGGATGGTGTTTGAGATAGAAGTCCATTTATTTTGAATCTTTCCCTACGGTCTTTACTAAGAGAGAAAAGGGTATAATAGACAAAAGATGTGCAATTATGTTCAAGATATGCTCTATTGGAGAAGATGCAAGAAAACATGAAAATAACTAAATATATAACGAGGCTATTCAGCTAACAAATGTCGTTTTGATGTCCTGTTATTCTGGTGAAAAATGGTATTTTATAGCACAACTAGAAGTCTTGTATAAATTTTGCTGCACCTTCTCAATATATCGTTGTGCCATCAATATATCTCTTATAGGCATTGAGGTTTATTAGCTAGCATAGCTTATTGTACATGCAGTTTATATTCTACATCAACAAGTGATTGATTTGACTTGTTTCAATGACGGTTTTAGACTCTCCCGCTATGATTACTATTAGAAAAAATTTGGGTTACATTCCAGAATACCATATTGTTCCATTCATTTCTCCAGATCTCACGTTGATGGCAGCATCGCAATATTTTATTTTGATGACTTGCCGTTAACGATAGTCATTGTTAAGAGCTGTATGTTTTCAATCTATTTAGCCTATTTTAGTAAAAATGTCATAGCAGATATTAGAACATCCAGATTTCTCTGCTCGTTACGTAGAATGTCAATAGAATTTGATTATAAAGCTACCTAAGCCTTTTTTTAGATGTCTTGATTTTTGAATTTTGTGCTCAGTCCAGAAGGCTTAATTTTTCGTAATTACTTGCATCTTATTCGTTCATTTATCTAATCCAAATTCTATAGATGGTGGACACTTCTATGCGGATTTTATCAGTGATATATATCGCTGATAAAATCGATATGATGGTAAGAAACCAACAGTTAACAATAATGTATACCGATAATCCCATTTCTCAAAAGGAACAACTATTTGCAAGAACTATCTTCAATGATCTCCGTCCAAATATCACTTCATCAATATGAGTGTCTTAAGTAATTCTCTGTGAATTTTACAAAACACTAGACTTCCAAAGTGGCAAAGAGATAAGATTATTAGCTTGTAGACCGTTTCTTTTAACCTCCCTATAATCACATGACCAAATTGAATTATAAATCAATTGCAGAATAGGTTCTGTTACATATTTCATGGAATTACCATAATTACGTAACTGTTTCTTATTTTACAAAAATACTATTTTAAATGCATTTTAAATTTTCTATTAATTAAACAAGTTATTATATGACAAAAAAATCTTATATAAGAAAAAAAATTGCTTATGCATAACACTTTATTTATTTAGTCTTGAATAAAATCTGAAGTCTTTGTAATATAATCTTTGAGTCTAAAATATTTCCCAATTAAAAATATAAATTACATTGAAAAATAAAATTATTTTTAGAGACATGACTTTCATGATTTGAAATCATCTCTTAAAAGAAAATCTCTGAAAATAGTACAAGTCTGTCTCTTCGTTAAAAAATATATGATGCAATTGCATTCAATTTTATGAACATGATAACAATTAAATAAATACCTGAAATCAGTTAATCGCTAAGCGATTTTAAAAATTATTACTTATAATCGAAATTTTATTGTTTTGTAATAAATTGGGTGAATCTTATCTAATTGCTAATGCTCTAGAATTTTCCCTTTACAGCATTTATATCTTGAATTTGAAACTAATGACGTCTATTTTTACTAATATAGTTTGATTGAAAATTGAGTGTAATTTATTGTTTCCTTGTATCCTTAAATATCCTAGCATACTTCATTTATCAAAAGTGTTAGAGAAATGACAAAATTCCTTCAACTAATTAATAGTCAGATTTCACAAACTCGGCAGGCAAAACATTTTACTTATAATAACAGGAAACATTCTTCTTCGTCGATATACTTTCTATCTTATCCATATCTCTAGCAGTTTCCTCTGTCTGTGCTTTCTAGTGTCCGATAAAACTGCTGGGGTGCGAGAGAGATTATAGTCATCTATCATGTGTAGGTCTGTCATCATCTGGGCGTATGGCAACGCCTTTTATATTTCTCCTTTCATCTACTCAAGTAAAAGATTGCATCGAAAAACCAAAAGCAATGGTTTTGTTTCTCTGTAACCGCAACTGGAATACGACTTGAGGTTCGGGTGTAAGGAGAGTGGGAAAAAAGATGCTGTTAAGTAATCCGTGGAAGATGGAGCAAAACCATGCAGTCACGCCCCCTCCTCCTATTGAGCAACCTATTGTGGCTGTTGTGTTTTGCCTCATGCTTCATTGATACTCGATATTCTGGAGATCTGCCCAGAGTGGAATGGGTTTTCACGTGTGAATGGCCATATATGCTCCCTCATCGATCATTGGATCCTGAAGGTGTAAGGGTTGGCAAAAATCTTTCGAGGAAAGATGAAACATTGTTAGTGGTGATTTTTTTTTATCTCACCTTTTATCGCGTCGTAAATGCTAAATATCTTTTGAGAAGAACTTTTGTTTTCTTGAATGGTGCTATAACTACATCAGCATTACAACGTAATCGCTTATGCTAGGGAGATTTCATGCTTTCTTTAGTTAATGTATCTTTATCACCATTAGTTTGCATTTTAAAATTTTCATTTATTCTGTTATTAGACAGACTGATTGTACCTGGATATTATTTATGATACTAGACAAGTATCGAATGTCGAAGACAATTTTTATGAATTATTTCTATTATCGGATTATAAATAGGTATAGACAATACTTCATGCACAATCTTACTGATCCTGTTGAGTCATTGGTGGATACAGATTTTATCCTGGATCATAATGACTTTAGAGACATAAACAATCATTCACTGCAATAACATAAACGTAAAAAAATTAACATTACTTACGTTTGATTTTAGAGACGAGAATTTTAGAAATTTTTTGGATAAATATAACAAACTTTTCATTTTTTAAAATGAAATTATTAACCATAAAGTGGTTGTTTCTTTCGCTACAGTTGAGATTATGTGTGTACGTCACTTTATTTTACTTATAATTGGTCTGTGAGTTAAACAAATAATCGTTTTCACCAATCATGTTGAATATACAATTTTATCCACCTATCAAAAACAAGTAAATTTGTCAGTGATATTAGCTCTTCAGTAAGCAGTTGGAAAAAAATTTTGGCCAGTATCTTAGTGGGATTAGTTATTTTATATATTGTTAGAGATTTGTCTCTCTCGATACCGCTATTAAAAATAAATACTTATTTATCATTAAGTAAAGATAAATTTATTTCATGTAGCATGTAAAGCACATTAATATTTGATTGTTTATGCAAGTAATAAATAAATCATAACATCCATACTATGGTTAGTTTAAATCGGCAAGGACTATTTAAATGTTTTTCTCTTTTTTAAACTTTTTTCAATCATTTCTTGAAAATGTCTTATACAGTTTAAAATCAATCACGCTACCAAATGAAGCAATCACAGAATATGGTTTCAACTCTGGACATCCTAAATGAATAAAAAATCAAAATTTTGTGTTTATTTTGTGTTTTCTCTCTAGAATATGAGTTTTGAGATTGAGCAAAATTTGCCTACGAAAATAATGTTCCTTATATAATATGAATCACTAAACTAACTTCAAAGACCGTGATACGAATAAAAAAACAAACTTTTACTCGCTTGAACTAGGAGTCACGTTCTGTCCAAGTTTTTCCTCAAAAGGCTGATAATTTTAAATGCTTTTTGGTTCAAAGTTATTAAAATAAACTAAAAGTATTGATAACTTAATCGATACTAAAATATTTTTGTATTGTTCTTATGAGATCTTTACTCCTATTTGATATTAATAATGTAGAAAAATGAAGCAAAATAAAACTATGAATCTTACATGATAATATATTTTTAACTGTAACCAGATATTAGTTGACATTATGCAATAACTCTCAGAATTACTAATCAGGAAAATACAAGCACCCAAAGAACTTACATTAATGCATTTTTAAATATGGATTACGAATTATTAAAAATAGAAATATTTATGTAGAATAAATGTAGATATGTTAACAATATAAGAAAAATAATTTACTCGTTGGTGTACTAGAAAGAGATTTTAATAATAAATAATTCCAATTATTTGTAATTCCAATTTTGTATAAGTTTGTTTATAAATAATTCCAATTATTTATAAGTTTGTTGTTTTCGTCAGAGTTTTCGAAATCATTCAGAGCTCCTTCCTTCCTGACATTACCTCAGGATTTTTGCCCTGGTCTCCAGATTAGTTCCTTATCAAGTACAAATGGACGGTAAGACAGAGGGAATCGAACATCGTCAACGGTTATCTCTACAGCGTCACTGAAGCCGGATCATATCACGACCACCCCAATATCTGTCCTTCACCCCGAGGTCTGTTTGTTTCTTGCGCAGTCCATTCGATAGCCGAAATCCAGATATTGACAGCGATGTGTTTGCTCTACTCCCAATAACTTTGGCTGAAATCGATAGCTGGGAGGGGGTGGACTGCCAGTAAAACTGTACATTTTGTAGGTAAACTGGGGAAGTGATTTCCGAGGGGCATGCACCCTCTGGGCTTCTTCCATTTTGTTCTTCATTTCCTAGCTTAACACTTAGTATCTCCTTCAAGTCATTCCTAAAAGCTTGATGTTGATTCTTGATACATGATTGTATTTAATGAAATGTCCCTATTCGGTTTTTAATTTTGAGATATATTTTTCAAATATTCCAAACAACTACAATCTTTTTTCATTTAAAAAAAAAAAAAAATATATATATAATGTTGCACATTTTTGTTAACTTTGGAATACAATATTAATGAAATACTTCACGTTTAATTTTAGGATATATAAGAGATAAAGATAGGATATATAGGATATAAAGTCTTATAGTATAGACATGCATACAATACTCCCACACACACAAATATATATATATATATATATATATATATTGTAATGTATGAGGCTGTAATATTTTAAATTAAAATGTTCTTAATCTTCTAAATATATTTAACTGTTAAGAATTGGGTTAGCATGTACTTAAGAGTGCCCCCTTGATTATCGCCAAGTTGTGGTCACGGTTGATCGCCAAGCTGGTCAAAATCCAATCGTATTCTGATAGCAACAGAACAATTGATTATTCTGTGCCAACAAAAATTGACAATAAAATCGATATCCAAACAAAAATCAGGAAGTTTGCCAAGGGGGCACCCTTAAATATAGTTTTACCAAGAATTGTAGAACATAACACAAAAAACTTCCTAGTCTATATTATGCAAATTGATTTATATAATTTTCATTAAATAATCTGTTTCTGAAATTGATAACTTGACATGTAAAAAGTGTTTGATGTTACCCAAACAAACTATTATAAATTAATCGATAATGAAAAAAAAATGGTAATTGTTTAGTGTGTTATTTTAAAATTAATAACTTATTTATATCCTTTGTAAATGCTGTTGTTTACTTTAAAAAGTCTAATTTAAAGTGCACTCACAAGTAAATAAGTAAATATATAGTGTAAAATATATATATCAGTCAAATTTATTCAATCTTTTTAAATTCTTAATATAAAATTTTAAATGAAGTAAAATAAATATATAAAGTTGAAATGAATTAGCTATAAAATTAAATATCATAAAAATAAATAATCTATAAAATTAGGGATTATAGAAATCTTTAAAGAATCCAAAAGAATGTAAAAGTTTTTTATTTAAGAAAGTTATGGATTAAAAAAAATGTAAGAATCTTAAAGTGAATACATTCCGAGTTTCTCCATTTGCCAGCGAAGCACATTTAAAATCTAGTTTGATAAATGTATTTAATAATACCTTTCTGTAGGTGAGTAATTTCCCTGCCATTTTGCATATTTTCTTCCGTTAGAAACATCTTCTCAAACAATTATCATTAAGACCGCAAGTAGTCTGAGACGCCATTTTGGAACAGCTATGCTAAGGGGAATTCCCCTTTACCCTGCACCAATCGGAGCGGTAAAAATTATTACTCGATTTTCTCGAATGGCAACATTTTCAATTAAGTTTTAATCAACATCTACCATTTTCGCCTAAGTACGCCACTTCCCAGAGAAGCCATTCACGCTGGGGCCTGAAACACACCGTATTAATCAAATCGACTCAGCAAAGGGCTTTAGCTGTATTATGAAATATTCCGCATGTCCGCGTTTGCAAATGGAAAGCATTCGTCATTTCTGGTATGGTCTCACCTCCCCTGTTCTTACACGCCTCCACAAATAAAATCGTTTATTCTAGTGGTTATTATTGTAATCAAAACGGTGGCAGCAAGGTTAAATGTACCGAAATAATGGCAGATTATCAAGACTTAAGTTTCTAAAAGCACCACCAGAACACAATGGTGATTTCTCTTCTAAAGCGATATCATCATCATCATCAAAAAGTAACGAATAAGTTGGCATTTTACCAAATGGTTTTTAAAATGTTCTCAAGTGTTATTTTTTTCTTACGCCACCATGTGTTTCACCGAGTGGAAAATAGTCGCAGTTCTGTTCCCGCCATTTTTAATTCGAAACAGTTGCAGTTGCAGTGATATTTTTGTTGGATGTGAATTATTTAAATTTTTTCCGGGGTTGCCACAGGCTGAAGATAATTTTTCGTGACGGAAGGAAAAAAATATGAATTGAGAAAGTAAAAATTGTAAATAAGTGTTAAATTTAAGAGACGTTAATGCTACTTAATGTAAAGACAAATTGTTTCATATTTTCTTTTTAATTCTTTTCCCCTTTACCAAAAAAAGTATTAAAATTGAAATGATATTTGAATACTGAGCCATATAATCTTTCTTAATGAAGCGTTACTGTCCAAAGAATGAAGAATTACTTCTTATCTTTCAAAAAAGCGCGAATTGTAGAAAAATGTAATTCTACTCTTTCTCTTTTTTCTTGTAATTAGAATAATTCTTGTTAACTAATAAGGAAAGAATAATTGTAAAAAATACCAATTAATGCCTTAATATGTGTGCTTCAAAGATTAAATTTTTTAAAATATTAATTTTTTTATTTAAAATTGTCAATAAAAATATTTAATTTGTAAAAATTGTAATTAAAATGTCGCTTAATGATTTGTACCTTGTGTATGAAATGAACAGTTTGAGAATCAGAAATTTTTATAGGACTTGTGAAATTTTTTTGCGTTTTTTTTCTGCATTTATAGGAAATATAACAATATATAAGTAGCTAATTACAGAAATAAGCTTTTTAATATGCTGAAAAATGAGGTTTAAAGCAAAAAACTAAATATTTTATTTGTTCTTTTTATCAAAGGAAAGTATTTTAATTCCTTTAACGTTTAACTTTGAAAGAATTGCATACAAAAAACTAATCTCTCAGCTTTGTTTGCAATTTTTTTTTTATTTTAAAGTATTTGATATAGAAAAAGTAAAAATTCAATACAACACCAAAATTTACAAATGAAAGACATAAATATATTATTTTATAATGATTAAAATTACTTATTAAAATTAATGTTAAAGCAATAAATTAAAAATAAAATATAGTAAATTTTCGTGATATATAATTTTCGTGATATATATTTTATATAGTAAATTTTCGTGATATTTACTATATAAAATATAGTAAATTTTCGTGACGAAAATTTACGATATATATAATTATCGTAAATTTTCGTGAATTTTTCGTGATAATTTTCGTGATGCATAAAACTTTTAAATATAGCGAAATAAAAAATATAAAATATATATATATATATTTCTTACATTATTTGGTTCTGATTGTATAAACACCTAAATAAATACCTTTTTCAGTATCTATAATTGAGTGAATAAATCTTTTTATTATTTATTCATAAATTCATATTTAAACAAATATTTCAAAATAAAAAATGTATATATAATATATATATATATATATATATATATATATA
>JAPDSC010067283.1:87328-98605 GCA_026290005.1 Latrodectus geometricus
TATATATATATATATATATATATTATTATTATTATTATTATTATTATTATTATTATTATTATTATTCATCGTTGCCTGAAAAAATAACAAGAAAATCGAAAAGATGAGGATGAGACCTCTAATACATCCATGACCATTTAATTGAGTTGCCATTGAAAATAAAATGTGAAAAATATGAAATGTTTTAGATGTACGCATTAATATTGAAAAATATACTCCAAGCATTGGATAATACATCTCAAAATTATTGCAAAACACACGTACGCATAAAGTTATAAAACTAAAGCAACTTGAAAAGAAACAAATGTATTTCATTTGGTAATATCATATTTCATTTAAAAATAAGAAGATAAATTTTATGCAATTCATTTCTAAATATTTTTTATTATGGTTGCCACTCTACTGAAAATTTTACATGATATACTTTAACTTTCATAGCACGTTACGAGGTAGTTTACGCAAATAGTAAATCCCATTTGTTCATTATAAATGGGAAATACCAAAACTTTTTTTTTTAAATATCCACTCCTTTTGATATATATGCAGGAAAAAAACATTTCCCCATTGTTGAACAGTGGATAGTATTGAACATAGAACCTATCATTCAAAACTACGCTCCCCTACATAGAGGATTATATCTCCAATCATTTGAAATATATACAAAAAAAAAGTACAAAAAAAAAGTGTGCAAAAAGTTCTGTTTATGTCAAGAGAATCTTCAAAACTCAAATTCAACATTCCATAGTGAAAGAAATCTTTTACTTTTTCTGAAAGGAAACAATTTAATACTATTATCTGACACTGTCTGTACGTAACTTTTCATTGATAATATGGTATTATAAATTTTTTAATGTTAATATCAACATCTCAGATATAATATTCAGAATTAATTAATGCTTGAGAGAAAAAAATTCGTCATTAAGGACTCGATTCATCTTATATAGTGATTTTGCTCTTACTTTCAATTGCTGTAAAATTATTACTATCCAGATTAGACTTTAAAATTTATAAAAGTCTTATTTGGCTTTTAACCATTTGATTTGGCTTCCACCTCTGATCTATATCTTTATAATTCATTTTAAAAACCAATAAGCTGATAGAATTAACTCTCGTTTGAAAAAGCAAAAATAAATGTAGATTAATGAACCAACTACTCAATTATTCCATTGCAATTAAAACCTTGAAGTTATCTGTCAGTTTTGTACATTTTATAGAGCATATCTATTTTAATTGTTCTTTTAATTCCTTTAAGAATATGAAATCTTTAGTAACAGTTCTGATAAATAATTTCCTTAAATATATGTAAAAGAAAAAACGTAAATTCGAAAAGGGAATCTTTCCTAGTGTTAGTGATTTTTGCAAGTATTTAAAAAGTTAATTGAGACAGTATACCAAAGTCAGAGAGAAAATAACGAATAACAATGGTACATAGTTTATTATTTGCTTAATCTTTTCGAAATTAGATGGATGTCATTCTGTTTGATCAAAAATGTCTATAAAATATTCTCTGAGTATAATTGTTTGCTAAACTTTTGCTATTCATACAACAATTAATGCTTATCTCTCAATTTTTTTTGTTTCTTTTTAATAATGCTGTATGTAAGACATTTAAATAACGAGTTATATTTATGAGAAACATTAAATGAGATTCTTAATTATGAAACTTTCATTAACAAAAATAAGATTAATGCTTGTAATTTCTGCAAATATAATTCATTCATAAAAATCAAGATATAATGAGATGGCTTTAATTAATTCAACTTTTCATTCGAAAAATGGGGAAACTTAAATATGTTTCCAGTACCAGTTTTTTTTTTTTTAAATTTAAACTCTTACAAACAATTTCTTAAAATGAACAATTAATTTGGAAAGACCCGCATGTCAAAGATTATGGTTAATTATAATCCTCATTTCTTAGAAAATCTCTATAATCTCATATTTTTAACTTTTATCTTATTTTGGAATGCTTAATTACCTCGGAAATACTCTCATATCGATTTAATTCATTTTGTACTTCTTCTTGTGTTGTGTATTTCTCCTCTCGTGCTTCTCTTTATATTCGAACATAAGTACAAAAAAAATAACTCGAATTTTATTGTCAAGTAATATGTTTTTATCATAATTCCACTTAATTAGCGCGGCAATGAATATATTTAACAGAAAGCAGACTTGTTAGGGTAAAATCAAACTTGTAATCCTTTTGTTCCCGTCGTTTGTCTTGCAGAAGATGATCTTTTCGTTATAAAACACCCCCAACCTCGCTCAAAATCTACGTCAGACTAAATGTAATCCGCTTTGTTCCTTAACAAGCAGCGTATGCCCAGACAGCTAAGATTTAAAAGTGTGCATCGTGCATCCATTTTGCGCGCAAGTCTTTTCCCTTTTTTTTTTCCCTCCTCCATTCTGCTAATGGGAATATGTCCACCATTTCAAACAGGTACGCTTGTTTTTCCCTGAAAAAGTTTTAAAAGTGGGTACAGACATGGAAATCGTGTGTCGGAGGCGAACAAACTGTTTTGGGTTGTAGTGCTTCAAATTTTAAATTCTCTCCAGCAAGTTTGGAAGAAGCAAGGAAAAAGAAGAAATAGGGTTTACCTTCGGAAATAAAATTGTTCGGATTTGGCGAAGTAAAAAAAAATATAAATTTTGTGACTTGGGGAAAAGTAAAGAAGTGATGTTGTTTGTCTGAAGGATTTACAGCACGCTGAATGTATGTTGTCGCCAATTTGTTGGAGGTGAAAATAAAATGAAATTTGCTTCTGCTTGGTTTAGGCTGGATTTTCAAAATAGCACGTTTAAAGGCTTATAGAAAATTTCGTAGGGAAAAATATTCGAAGAGGTTTAGGAATGATGAATTGCATCTATATTACTCTCGTGAATTTTGAAACTTTTAATTTGAAAGTACATTTTAAACTTTTAAAATTATAAAACAATGATTAAAACTGGATTATATACTTAAATCAAACTAGACGAATATCTAGAATTCTTTTTGAATTAAATCAAAATTTTTAATTAATAATTTCATGAGATTTTTAAATTTTTATTGCTTATTTAAATTCTATCCTTGTGGAATTAATATTTCTCATTTTGCTATAAATATTTTTTAAAAGCAGATGCAAAACTAAAATTATTGCAATTTATATTAATATATTTTCTAAATACATATTCAAGTTTTGTCGGAGGTAATTATGTGAATTAGCCTTTATGCTATATCTGAGATTTATGGGAGTAAAACCATTTTATAATGTAATCATAACTTCCTCTAATTGTACTGTATCTGAAACAGGATGCAATACAATTAGAGGAAGTTATGATTAACCATTTCAGCGTGGTTGCTTGAATCCCATTTTGCTATTTATATTAATATCTCTAAATATATTTTCAAAAAATGTCGGAGGTAATTATATCAACTAGCCTTTATGATATATCTGAGATTCATGGGAGGAAAACAATTTTATAATGTAATCATAACTTCCTCTAACTGTACTGTATCTGAAAAAGATACACTACAAATACAGGAAGGTATGATTATCCATTTCAACGTGGTTGTTTGAATCCCATTTTGATATTTATATTAATATATTCTCTAAATACATTTTCAAAAACTGTCGGAGATAATTATGTCAATTAGTCTTTATGCTATATCTGAGATTTATGGGAGTAAAACCATTTTATAATGTAATCATAACTTCCTCTAATTCTACTGTATCTGAAATAAGATACAATACAATTAGAGAAAGATAGGATTACCCATTTTAGCGTGGTTGTTTGAATCCCATCAATATATTCTCAAAATACATTTTCAAAAACTGTGAAGGTAATTATGTCAATTAGCCTTTATGCTATATCTGAAATTAATGGGAGTAAAACCATTTTATAATGTAATCATATCATCCTCTAATTGCACTGTATCCGAAGTAAGATACAGTACAAATAGAGGAAGATATGATTACCCATTTCAGCGTTATTGTTTGAATCTCATTTTGGCTTATCTGTTTGAAATCACTTTTAAATAATAAGTATCAGTCAATACTGCACTCATGTGCAAAAAATCTGAATGGTAAAGATTTCAAAACAAATTATTGCAAAGTATCTATACAATAATGTTCTAATATAATCTGCTATTGTTTTTACTCTTTGCATAGCATCTTTTGATGGAATATATTTTTGAAATAATAGTAAAATAATAGGTGTTACAATGCTTCTAATACAAAGAGCTTTGTTTTGAATTTTGAGTTCTTCTTTTTCCAAAAAAATTAATTTGATGCTACACAATCTTCAAAAATTTCCTTTAATGTAGAGTACTGTAAATAAATTTATACAAAATGATTAAACTGCAACCATGACTCGAGGTTAATCAATTTAATATCGCCGCATTCACCAAAGGCAAAACTCTTCTGTCTTTTACGAATATAAACAGCTAGTGCCTAGTCTCATCCTAATTAAAATCAAGTTTAAAACCCATCCCTCTTGCACGGGCAATTTATTTCTTCGAATTTCGATCACTTCCAAGTTTTGGAGAGCGGTGAGCTAATAAATTGTTACTCGTCTATTTATCACTATCGGCTTATATTTTTTTCTTTATTCCACGAAACAAAAATCCGGTTTTGTGAAAGCGCGTCTAAATCTTTCTTATCCTTCGGATATAAGGCCTTTCTTGGAACAAAAATCAAACCTCGAAAACCTCATCAACAAAGAACAGGAAGGAAAAAGGAGATCGAATTGGTGATCGGTGGAATTGATGAGTTCCAACTTCCCCCCCCCCCTTTTCCACCCCTGGATTCATAAGTCGAGAAGAAAGCAACAAGAAAACCAGGATTTGTGGGGATAATTTGGCGACTTTTTTTTTCATTCAATCTCTGAGTTGTGAGGATTGATGGATGGGATTTCGGAGTAGATAAGCACCAATTAAAACCTGCAACCTGCGAAAAAGGTCAAATCCGCGGCGTTATGATAAAGCGAGGAGCGTGATGATGATCTCAGATTGTACCTCATGCCATAGATCTTTTATGCTTTCTTTTTTTTTATTTTACATCACTTTGCCACGGAAAGATCTTTTTGAACGGACGCTCCGAAAGGATAAATGAATCAAATAACTTTTTGAAACACTCTCTTGCTTAATTTTCTCCCTTCAGAGTCGATGTGGGGATCAACTAATGTAACTGGAAAATTGAAATTTATGCACGATTTTAGGATTTTCTTTAAGATAATAAGTACTTTATTGTGGTAGAAAGAAGGCAAGATATTAAATTTTGATTATTTTCCAATTTATCTCTTAGCAATGTGGTTAATAAGTTTATTAGTTACGTTGTTGTGAAATTTCATTTCTAATTTCTTATCTTTTTAAAATTTACCTATTTTTATAGATTCCTTATTTTTACTAGGATTTATATTGTAGGATTTATTATTGGCTTGCAATATTTTTAGTAAACTGATAAAAATTAGCATTCATTTTAAATATAACGAGTTCATTTCACATGTTGAAATTTAACTGTTTACTATTAACCACAAAGTGGCTGTTTCTTTCATTACAGTTGAGATCATGTATACGTCACTTTATTCTACTTATAGTTGGTCTGTGAATTAAACAAATAATCATCATTGTCACCAATAATGTTGAATATACAATTTTGTCTACTCATGAAATATAATTAAATATGTCAGTGGGATTAGCTCTTCAGTGAGCTGTTAGAAAGAAAATATTGGCCAATATCTTAGTGGGATTGGTTATTTTATATAATATCGGAGATTTTTCTCTGTTGATACAGCTATTAAAAATAAATATTTATTAATCATTAAATAAAAATAAATTTATTTCATGTAACATGTAAAGCACATTAAATAATAACGTTTGATTGTTTATGCAAGCAATAAATAAATCATAAATCCTTTTTGTGGTTAGTTTAAATCGACAAGGAGAATTTAAATATTTTTAATCATAAAGTGGTTGTTTTCTGTTAACATTTATTTTCGAATAAAATATTTGATTAAAATTTAAAATGTATATATTCAACTTTTTGTCATTATACGTAGATATATAATAACTAATTACAACAAACACATAAATTTCTAAGTACATTGTAAACCAATGTACAAAGTTATTTCCCACAAATGAGATTCTGTCATTATTATATTAATATTAAATAATTATATTAATATTAATAATAAATAATTATATTATATTAATAGTAAAGAAAATTTACATATGAATTTAACATTAATTTTTATAATATTCAATTACCACAAACCCTAATCCAGATTCATTTGACATTAAGCAATACAACTCCGTTTTGTGTGTCTTTTAAACATATTTACCATTTCAATAAACTGTTGTAAACTTATTAACTATTATCTCCTAACAACGCAAAATTTTATCGTTATAAAAGGTTTGTGAGTTTATTGACAAAATTCTTAGATTATTGGCGGTTCTACTTTCAATTAAATTTATAGCTCCAGATAAAAGTACTTACACTTCAGCGTATTTCCAAATCAATCGATATAACTTTGAATTTATATAATTTTTTAAATATATTTACCTCATATTTATTTGATGCATGCTTTTTAATTTTTAACTTAAATTATTACTTCCCAAATGATGTAAAATTTCATTATATTTTTGTACAAATAAGCAAAATTTTGTTTAAATTGTTATTATTTAAAATAATATTTAAAGTATATAATATGTCGGAACTGTAGGAATATTATTGAAATACAAACAATATGAATTTCTGTTTTACATACGAAATACTATTTTACTGTCAGTAATTTGCCTTCATTTATTGTAAATTAATAAAATGTAAAGGTGAAAATGACTAACAAGGATTGTAAAATGTTATAAATACCCGATTTATTATTTAAAAGTTATAATTTAAGGAAAATAATTTTTGAAAAACAAAATGTGTGAATTAAAATCAATATAGGAAATAATTTTTAAAAACATGTCCAACACATGAATAAACGTTTTCTCATTCATTACTTTAAACAAGAATACAACAAAAAACCTTAAAGTATTTGTAGTATTTTAAGTTTTTCATATTTTTACAATAAAAAAATCAAATCAATTACAAAACAAATCAATTTATAACTTATCCACTTTTTAATTAATACAGGCTTACAATTCAACTTAATTAATTTCATTTGTTTATGTATTTGGAATGCTTTTCAGTAAATTAATGTGTTAGTAGATATATTAAATAATAGTATTTAGAGATAAAATTTAATTTATTATTCAGAAAATTTAAATATTGGCAAGTTTTGTAATTTAACAGTATAGGAATATTTAGATATGTTTGTACAATACCTGCTAAGTAAAAGATTTATGTTCAATAAGAAATCAATCAGTCAAATTCAATTACAAAACAAATCAATTTCATAACTTATCCACTTTTTAATTATTACAGGCTTACAATTTAACTTAATTAAGTTCATTTGCTTATGTATTTCGAATATTTCCGTTTATTAATGTGTTAGTGAATATATTAATTAGTAGCATTGAGAGATTAAATTTTATTTATTATTGAGATAATTTAAATATTGGCAAGTTTTGTAATGTAATAGCATAGGAATATTTAGATATGTTTCTCTAATTCCTATTAAATAAAAGATTTAAGTTTGTATTCAATAAAGAGAGTTTTTTCTCTATTAACTTACAATAAATGTTTAAATCGACTTTAACATAATACATTTTAAATTTTTAAATTATCAAACATTAATAATAATCAGTATTAACATAATCAGTATATTTTTTCCAAATCAACTATTAAACCTCCAACTTAATAAAATTTAAAATTTAGAAACACATTTAATAACATTTCAAAACTCAATCATTTTTACTATTTGACCATTAAAATTAGAAATTTATTTATTTTGCCACTCAATTTGTGGGTGTGATGTCTTAAGACATTTGCAACAGTCCACTTCTCTTTAGTATCTTGGACTGTGTCCCTCTGATGGCTTCCGGATTCTAAATACAATAGGAGCAAGACCAGGAGGTCTGACATGACAAATCACTTCAGCCATCTCCCCCTAATTACACCGTTTACAAAAAGCGAAAGTGATAGAAGTGTTCCTTAAGGGATGCTTTGTTTGCTCCTTTATCAAGTCCACTTTGTTGAAGATATCCCTGCCTGCCTCTAATACGTCACAATCGAGGTAGTCATCAAAAGAGGAGAAGAAAAGAGCTTCGAAGTTGGACTTTATTGTGTGCCAAGTCCAGCTTTTCAAGTGAAAGGGTTTCATTTTCAGTGAGATGCGCTTCAGATTGCTTTTTCTTGTAAGATAAGGGAGACAACACCTGAAATCAATGGCTCTTAATCCTTTGGTAACCACAAAGACTTTATTATAAATTACAGGCAGAGCAATTTCAAAATATCTAAGATTAAAAATATAGATTTTACAAATAATTATAAAGATAATTTTTGAATGATGTCTTTTCTGAAATATTAATATTTATAGAATGTTAGCAGCAATTATTAACCATAAAGTGCTTGTTTTCTTCGTGCAATTGAGATCATGTGTACATCACTTTATTTTACTTATAATTGGTCTGTGAATTAAGCAAATAACCGTTTTCACCAATAATGTTGAATATACAAATTTGTCCACCTATCAAAAACGAGTAATTTTGTCAGTGGGATTAATTCTTCAGAGAGCAGTTGGAAAAGAAATTTTGGACAATATCTTAGTGGGATTGGTTATTTTATAAATAATTGGAGATTTGTGTTTCTCTTGATACCACTATTAAAAATAAATACTAATTAATCATTAAATAAACATAAATTTATCTCATTTAAAGCACATTTATTAATAATTGATTGTTTATGCAAGAAATAAATAAATCATAACATCCACTTTATGGTTAGTTTAAATCGGCAAGGTCGATTTAATTGTTTTTTAAGAATTTTTTTCATGAAACTCTTAAAAAATAAAACTGAACAAAAAGATTTTAAAATTAAAAAATATTCGCTTATAAATTTCTTTTTAAGCTCAGCAGTTTTATGAAGGGAAATATCTTATGAAGAACAAATTTTATAAAAAGTAATATTTTGAACCATCTTTATTTTTTTCAAAATAATTTATTAAGTATTACATAAAATTATTTAAAAAACGAAATATTGAATTGTTTAAAATTCATCGAAACCACCATTTAAGCATCTCTGGTTTACTATCTCTCTCTTATCAAATCTAGTAATTTATGATATTTTGAAAAATTCAAGATCAAAATTCTTATTCCTTGTTTGATTCTTTTTTCCTTCTTATCTAGTTAATGATTAGATTTTGTTTGTATTATTCAACTGCTTGGTGGCATCAGTAAGTATGTAATATCTAATTATTATACAGAAAACAGTCTGATAAAATACATTAAAAACTAATATATTCCATTACCGAAACATCATTGTAATTAGATTACTTTTTTAATCATTCCTACTAGCTTAACATTCGTATCTCTCCTGAAAATTCTACTTTTATTTAACAGGAAAAATACTTTCTTTCTCTGCCATGATGTAAAAGAATATCAAATACACTCTGAAACTCACTTTTGGTTCTTATATTTTTTGAATGATAAATAAGTTGGGAAATAATTATAGATTCTACTTTAAATCTTTTTTCTTAAGTAATTTTATAGTTAGTTTGTTATTTTATAAAAATTTATTTCTTCTTTGGTGTTGACTATTACATAATTTAGTTTTGCTAATTTCCTTTTCACATTTTCTATAAGTTTGATTAAGTAATATGTCCCTGTTTCTTTGGCATTGAATAAGTATAAGATATTATATACCTGAGTGGATGTATATACCGTGAAGGAAGAAACTATATTTTTGATATATGAATAATTTATGAATATGTGATTTTAAATAAATTCTATTATTTATATACACCAAAAAATGAGTCAGATATTTTTTTGTTTAAATATCTGTAAAAGTCTAATTGTTTAATTGTAATATTTTCATTACTTTATATTCACTTTTAAATCTTTTAAGAAATTCTGTGCTAAACTAAGCTAATTCCTTAAAAAATCTAAAAATCAAATTCATATGTAAAGGACAATAGTATTATCAGTTTTAGCTGCTGAGCTAAACATATTTAATGACAAATGAAAATTATTTTCAATGGTAGTTTTAGAGAGTAAAATATTCCAGATAGTTGTCCAAGTCCCATTACTACCTTGTGTATCAGAAAAACAAATAACTTCATAATTATTTGATACATATTTCTTGATTAAGGGTTAAGCAATAGTAATTATATAATTAATAAAATTACTTAATGCTTATTTGCTACAATAAATACTTTAAACGGCAATCTCTCCAAAGGAACAAAGTCTGACTTACAACAGTTATACAAACAATTTCTAGCTCTGTACATTGAGTCCTCATTCATTTAACGTGAATTCACTTGGGAATCAATGATATTTCTAAGTCAGAAACGCATCAATGATCTTACATGATCTTAGATCCAAAAAGATCCAACGATGGAAAAAAAATACCTGTCTCTCTTAAGATTCCGCTTTAAACGCACATGGTTGATTCAACTATCCGTAATCACTTCACAATCGCCTTTCCAATGTATGCATTTCTGGGATTCTTCTTGAGCAAACAGGGGTGCCGAATCCCGACTCTCCAGAGACAATCTCTGTTGGAAGGAAAATATCTTTTGGAAATAGCAAACTGTGTGTGTTTTAGCCTTTATTAAATTCCCTAGTCTCCCTCCCTTATATCGGATGGATGACCTTACGTATTTTTAATTTCTCGTTTCTGAATGAAAGGTATGGGAATTAATTTGACACCAATGTCGCTTGTTATTACTTATAATTTGGAATGCAAGAATATCGCTCGGTGTATTAAAAAGAGTGATTACTTTTGTGCAATTTATATAATTATATTATTTTTAAGCGTGTTAGGTTTTATTTTTAAATTGTAATTGGCACGACTGCTGTTTTTGGCGGATTTTACTGTTTTTCTGGTAACCTAAATTTATTATTGCGTTAGAAAAATCTAGAAGGATATTAAACAACATTCTGTTTAAGCAACTCTAGTTTATCGTAACAATTGCGTCAACTTGATGACATTTTTTAATGGCCGAAAAATTCAGAAATATACCAAAAGAATTATATGATAGTTGAGCATTATAATTTCTCATCCTATTATTTAAAAAGTTTTAAAGCACTTTGTTATACTATCATTTTTCTTTAAAACCAAATAAATAAATTTCTCTCATAATTTTTCTTGCATTTTAAGTTTAATTAAAATCACATGCTACAAATGATAGATATATTTTTCT
>JAPDSC010067286.1:0-2500 GCA_026290005.1 Latrodectus geometricus
GATATAGATATCTATTGGATATAGATATCTATTGGATATAGATATCTCGTGGATATAGATATCTTGGATATAGATATCTACTGGATATTAGAACATCACAGGGATATCTAAAATATCCGTAGGATATCCAATGGAGCGACTTTTTTGGTAGTTGGTAGATATATATATTTGGATATCTATAAAATTAAGAATTTTATACTATATATTTATTTATTTAGTTATATTAGTTTGGGGATAAAGTTATCCATTATTTTTTTCCGGTAGACGTCTGTAGTGATCGCTATCTCGTGAGGTATCTATCAAACAATTTCAGATTTATGCTCGTTGGAAAGGTGACATTTGACACTAAAATATCCTCTTGCGGTTTTTTGTTTGATTCATTCAGTTATGAGTACAAGGTTTTAAAAATAGAAGACAACAAACAGAAAATTCGATACATTTTAGTTTTTCTTTTATAATGGCGAAAAAGCTAACCAGGTGGCTAAAATTCTGAAAGGTGTTTATCGTCCTATATATGACTGTAACAACCAGTTACGCACAATTTCGATTTCGTCGATTCCATTTGGATAATAGCAATTTAAAACTGCTGGTAGAGGGAAGGCGCCCACTTTCTAAAACTTTCGCAAAACGGACGTAGCAATCATTTTCGGCAAATTTTCAAAAGATCTTGTTTTGTTGATTTTTCAGTTCTGCTTCGTCATTTGAGGTTGGATGGATGTTTGAGTGAATGTTCCTTGTCATTCATCTTGCATAAAGGCAAATCTAACAATATGCTTCGTGCGTTAAAGGCGCAATTAACTTAGGATGGTATTTGCAGCTCATCAAATAGCTTTCAGATTTACAGTAATGCTATATTCTATGTTAAAAAAATAAATAGGAAATTGGAGTTACAAGTAAAAGAAACCGAGAATCTAACTATTAAAAATGTGAACTTTGTGTGAACTGCTTTTTCTTTTAAAATAATTTACACATCAAAAATAAATAAATTTTGATTCGGGAATTTTTTATTACATTTTTAAATGTCCAAGAAAAATAATTAGCCTTACCAATAAAATGTTTGCTTTTGTAATGGTTTGAATTTCTTAAAAAACATGCTTCATTTTCATCAAATTAAAAAAAAGTAGATATTTTAATTTCTATTTATGGGAAAAATGAATGAATATGAAAGAATTTATTTAATGAGTTGAATGAACGCAAGAAATAAAATGAAGTGTTAGTGAAAAATTAATTACAACATGCTATTAAAAATTGTTCTCGGCTTTTAAAAAAAAAAAAAAAAAAAAAAAAAAAAAAGCGGAAATGTAAGAAAAAATTCAATTCTTTTTCTTATTTCAAAATTCTGTTTTAACTTTATTAAATGATTTGTCATATTAGATAATGTAAGCATAAGTCATTAAAATGACTTAAAAATGAATTAATCTTATTTTTCGTCAATATGCACTCTGATGTAATTGGCAGCATGTTAAACATATATTAGAAATTCAAATTCGACTAACTTCCATGAGTTATTTTTCCTAAAAAGATTGCATAAAAATCCGTAAGAAAATGTTTGTTTGATCTTTCAAAATTTTTTCTTCTCAAATATAGTGCCCTACATTGTTTTTCTTCATTAAAGAAAAGTTTTACACAAAAAATACTAGAGATATTATCAAAAAAAATATTAACAATATAAATCAATATCAAACATTAATCAATTTATATCATATTTTACTGAATGAAAGCAAATACTCGAATGAAATGTTTGCTATAATTCATAAAATCTTTGCATTTAAGTCAAGTTAAATTTGCTTATTAACAATTATAATTTAATTAATAGTTTACTTATTAATAATAATTATAATTTGCTTTATAATACCAAAACGATAAATACTTTAGATATCATTAGAAAATTATAAACAGAAGATTAAAATCTTTAGCACTAAGTTTCATTGTATCCCAATTGTATTTATTATAAAATACAATTATAGAAAAATATTATTATTGAATTATTAATCGATAGAACGCTTTTCAACATCAAATTCTACAAATATTTAAAAATGTTGATATGCAAATTTAAAATGTAAGTTTCTATTTTACAGAAATATAGAAAAGGAGAACTTTTGCATGTGGTGCCACTAAGCTGCAGAATTCTTTTCGAGGGGGTTACGGAAGTTCCTAAAATTTCCTGTATAAAGTTCCTTCATGCATTAAAAAAAAAACTCTTAGTAATGGATGTAAAATAATAGCATTAATCATTAAATGAAATATTTCTCGTTTTCATCAGCATCTTATCTACCTGGAACTCTCTAGCTTGGTAAGCAATTCATTAACAAAACAAACAATGATGTGACACATTTAGTGGGTGCCTCATTATATAAGTCATAACTTAGGAGCTAAACACTGAGGATAGGCTGACCAAATAAACAAAAAATATGCATCAAATCTTAGGATATTTTTAAAATTTCAATTTTTAAAATCCTAAAAAATGATAATTCTTCTTGAAATCACAGTATTTATTGTT
>JAPDSC010067286.1:7500-10950 GCA_026290005.1 Latrodectus geometricus
GGCAACCTCACGGAAGCCTTATTGCGTTCTAGTTTATGTTCAGGACGCTTCCCTACAGGGAAACTTTCCGGGGATTGTCATCATTCACGGAAAGGCACTCCCGAGCAGGCACGACCATTGAACGTCGCGCCAGGAGTCCCCGGGACTCACAGCTCGAAGAGACCCACCGGGTCAAGGCACCAACGGGGCGGAGAAGCCAGTGCAGCTCCCTCTTCAAGCCTAGCCCCGACAATAGAGTCGGAACCTCCCTCCTGCCGTCGTGATCGGCCGGGAAACAGGCACACCCATGAGGTACCAAGACGCTTTGCGTTCGATAGCAAGCTTCGCGTCCCGTGAGCGGAACGCCAGCGAGCCTTCGGCGGACGGGATAAACCGTCCGGGTTCAAGTCGGTTTGACGTTGCCATCTGCGGACAACCGTCGGTAATGATCCCTCCGCAGGTTCACCTACGGAGACCTTGTTACGACTTTTATTTCCTCTAAATGATCAAGTTTGGTCATCTTTCCGGCACTCGGCTCGACCCGAGGGCCAATCCGAGCGCCAGTCCGAAGACCTCACTAAATCATTCAATCGGTAATAGCGACGGGCGGTGTGCACAAAGGGCAGGGACGTAATCAACGCTTGCTTATGACAAACGCTTACGGGGAATTCCTGGTTCAAGGGAGACAATTACAAATCCCTATCCCCAGCACGAAGGAGTTTCAACGGGTTACCCAGTCCTGTCGGACAGGGAAAACACACGCTGATTCCTTCATTGTAGCGCGCGTGCAGCCCCGAACATCTATGGGCATTACAGACCTGTTATTGCTCTGTCTCGTGCGGCTAAACACCGCTTGTCCCTCTAAGAAGAACGTCCGACTACAAGGATCGGAAGCGTCTATTTAGTAGGCTAGAGTCTCGTTCGTTATCGGAATAAACCAGACAAATCGCTCCACCAACTAAGAACGACCATGCACCACAACCCACAGAATCAAGAAAGAGCTCTTAATCTGTCAATCCTTCCTGTGTCCGGGCCAGGTAGGCTATCCCGTGTTGAGTCAAATTAAGCCGCAGGCTCCATTTCTGGTGTGCCCTTCCGTCAATTCCTTTAAGTTTCAGCTTTGCAACCATACTTCCCCCGGAACCCAAAAGCTTTGGTTTCCCGGAAGCTGCCCGGCGTGTCATTTGAGGAACACAGCCGGATCGCTGGCTGGCATCGTTTATGGTTAGAACTAGGGCGGTATCTGATCGCCTTCGAACCTCTAACTTTCGTTCTTGATTAATGGAAACATTCTTGGCAAATGCTTTCGCAGTAGTTCGTCTTGCGACGGTCCAAGAATTTCACCTCTAGCGTCGCAGTACGAATGCCCCCGGCTGTCCCTCTTAATCATTACCTCGTTTTCCGTAAACCAACAAAATAGAACCGAGGTCCTATTCCATTATTCCATGCACCATTATTCATGCGTCACGCATGCTTTGAGCACTCTAATTTTTTCAAAGTAAACTTGCCGGTCACCCAAGACAACCGGTGAAGATCATCAAGAGAAACCGGCTGTAACGTTCAGAAAAGACAGTGACCACCGGTAGATGGACCGTCCCTCTGCAACTGAGATCCAACTACGAGCTTTTTAAACGCAACAACTTTAATATACGCTATTGGAGCAGGTATTACCGCAGCTGCTGGCACCTGGCTTGCCTTCCAATGGATCCTCGTTAAAGGATTTAGAGTGTACTCATTCCAATTACGGGGTCTCAAAAGAGTCCCGTATTGTTATTTTCCGTCACTACCTCCCCGTTCTGGGAGTGGGTAATTTGCGCGCCTGCTGCCTTCCTTGGATGTGGTAGCCGTTTCTCAGGCTCCCTCTCCGGAATCGAACCCTGATTCCCCGTTACCCGTTACGACCATGGTAGGCGCGTAACATACCATCGACAGTTGATAAGGCAGACACTTGAAAGATACGTCGCCGGAGCGAGTCCGTGCGATCAGCCCAAAGTTATTCAGAGTCACCACACATGACGGACCGAGGTCCGATTGGTTTTGGTCTAATAAAAGCGCTCGTCCCCGAAGGTCGGAGCTCTGCTGCATGTATTAGCTCTAGAATTGCCACAGTTATCCAAGTAGTAAGGTACGATCCAAGGAACCATAACTGATTTAATGAGCCATTCGCGGTTTCGCCTTAATACGGCATGTACTTAGACATGCATGGCTTAATCTTTGAGACAAGCATATGACTACTGGCAGGATCAACCAGGTTACTTTCACGTTAATTAACGTTCGAAATCGCACGCAACTTCGAATCCGAGAGAAAGTGCGGTCGCAAGTGCGGCGACCACGGACACCCGCA
Organism: Latrodectus geometricus; assembly: GCA_026290005.1. Lineage (NCBI taxonomy): Eukaryota > Metazoa > Arthropoda > Arachnida > Araneae > Theridiidae > Latrodectus > Latrodectus geometricus. Next base: position 9,824 of record JAPDSC010067286.1, read on the forward strand.
ACAACGGCGGGATCCTCGTTCAGTTTCCTTCGGAACTCTCCGTCAACAGTGCTTTCGCTAGTCAGTTCTGATCTCACGACGTCCCCATCGGCATCAGCGCCGCGGGGCGAGCGTGCTCCGTCATCGAGTGAAATCAGTGCGTTGGGCACAGGGGCAGAAAACCCACAGTATTCATTAATTACCGTTCTGCATGGCGCAGCAACGACACGATGGCCGTGCTACTCGCAGACATGTCGAGAAAGTCTGGGAAGTTTCGGCGAACCAGAAATAACTTATCCGGAACGCCTGTTGACGGACAGCCACCGTCTCTATGTGCGAGAGACCGGTAGTAATGCGATCGCAAGTCGAGACACTTTTCGGAAATAAACACGCCGAAGAACTCGGCGGTCACCCCTAAAGCATCTCCTCGAGGTCTCTGTGCGAGAGGGTAGCCAGCCCTCACACTTCTTCTCGAGTCACTTCACGACCACACTGCCCTACATATAAGGCGGCGGACTATAGCACCATCGTCAAGAGCATCGCGCGGTTGACGGCGAGGGCGAAAAAATGCCGCACTCCCACCGACAGCCCTACCGCCAGCGAAGTGCCGCCGAGAGACTTTTTCGTCGACGTAAAATCGGGTCTCGCGATGCCGTGATGGTTACGATACCCCACTCGCGTGTTTGGACTTTGAAATTTTCAGCTCGATTTTCGCTTCTGGAGACTAAGTCCAAACAAAATACAGTAAATTAGAATTTATTAAAATATATTCACGAAAATTGCTTCAACGTGTTTTAAAATCAATTTTAATCAATTACCTTTTGCTTTGAAAAATTTCCGTTCGTTAGTTCCTCATATTCAATATTAAGCTAATTTGTATGTTTTTTAAGGTTTGTTTACAAATTGCAGATTTCAAAAAATCAGGAATTAAAGTTTATTTCAAAATAAATATTATGGAATAAAATGTTTAAGTCGTGGAATATTTGAAATATTTCTATTCTTTAGTTCCTCAAATTCCATATTAAGCTAATTTAAATGTTTTTTAAGGTTTGTTTACATATTGCAGATTTCAAAAAATGCAGCAAAAAAATGTATTTGAATATAAATATTATGAAATAAAATGTTTAAATCATGGAATATTTCCATTC
>JAPDSC010067316.1:0-25744 GCA_026290005.1 Latrodectus geometricus
CTATTGCTGTTTAATAGTTTTTAATATTCCTTTTTTGCTTTTGAAAGGATACAGCTCATGTTTGCTATGCCAATTTAGAAACAATTTAAAATAAAAGATATAATTAATGCTCAGAACATTTTTTTCATTGGTATTTCATTTGTTAGAAGATTTAAAAAATTTCGAGATAAAGGAAAATATTTGTAGAAAAGGATTTTATCTAATTTTTGATATTCATTATTTTATATTTCTTACAATCACTCTATCATGATTTAATTAATGTTTATTCTACGAAAAAATTTAGAAATGTTTGAACTAATTTGTAAAATATCTATAAAATATTGTATATAGAAAATAAATGACAATGAAAATGAATTATTATAGAATTTTTTAATAATAGCAAATGATGAAGACAAATTACATAAACTTTTTTAAGATTATTAGCGAAACTATAATGATATGCATTTCTTAGAATTTAATGAGTTAATAGAAGGGCTATAAGAAGAAAAATATGAGTAAAGTAAATATTTTCCCTAAAAGTAATTAAGTAGAAGAGTAAGTAGTTTTAGTTTCGCAATTTTTTTAAAAATTTTCTTTCTATGAACACAATTTAATATTAGAATACATTTTAAATAATTTAAAACGCACCATTAAAATAGTACATATATATACAAAAATTTCAATTATATCGCATTCGGAATTACATGAACACTCTGTACAAATAATGATCTGAATTATGACACAATTGAACTTATTGTAAGTTGAAATGAGCAAAAAATTAAAGTTTTAAGCTAAATTTAAATTTTAATTAAAAATTTAATTTAAATTTTAATCATAAAAAATAATATTAATTTTTTTAATGTTTATAATTTCTATTTTCAGTTCTGGTATTTAATATTCCAAGAAAAAATTGTTGTTGTAACCAATTACTGAAAATTTAGAATTTTTCATTTATTTTGATTTAAGTTATAAAATTAAAAGGAACTGTCCTTTTTTTCTAAATTGCATTTAAAATTGTTGTTTGTAAAATTTCTTAAAAAAATATTTTTGACATATTAAAAAATATATATTTTAACGAAATCAGAGCTTGTGTATACGTATGAACATCTCCATTATTTTGAAAATAAAAAATTTAATTTACTTACGTAATTAAAAAAAATGTTCTTATAATGATAAAAAAAGGATTCTTAGACAAAGTGTATTATGTATTTGAAATAAAAACAGAGGATGATTTTTTTTTTATTTTTTTTTATTTTTATTTGGCTATTGAGTTTTAGTATATACAATTTAATAAAGTGTAAAAGAAAAATGTGATGAAATTTCATTGATTTATTTTAAGTTATTGAAAACAAATTGATGATATTTATGCCAGGAATGTCTATGGCTATGGAAAGTTCTCCAGGAAATATTTAACGAAGCTATTTTTATGACCTTCATTAGTATGTCTTTATCTCACTCTTCTTTCGAAATTGTCACAATTACGGTGAAAAAATATCCACAGATGTTTGAAATGTTTCTTGCAAGACTCATGACAGTCTATGAGACTTGCGATTGTCAATAATCAGATTAACATGATGTATGTTTATTTAAAAATGTCATTAAATGGTAATCTTTCTCACTTAATCGCGTCAATAGGAACGTCCATAAGGAGTTGCAGGAAGACAAAATATCTTCATTTCTTGAAAAAGACTTTCATATTACAGTTGTTAAGTGACATTGTCTTTAAAAAGTCTTCTAATTAATTTTTATGATATTAAAATCAACCAGTATTGGTGATAAATTCATAGTCACAGTATAGATTTCAAAGTCACAATCAGGAAAAAGTCAGCATAGTGGAAATAAATTTGCCTAATTTATCAAAATCAGGATTCAGTATGCATCACTTTAATTAATATAAGGGCAATGGCACATACATTCCAATTGTTTTATAGAGCCTTATTTGCTCTTCCACCTGTGCCATGGTGAAATTCCCCTGAAGATCCTCGTCAGCATCATAGTGAGGATTGTAATGCTGGGCGAGTACATCAGCCGCCCACAAGTAGTCGAGCCACTTGTATAGAAGGGAGCTCCTCGGTTTTCCCCTCAACTTAGACCTATAATGTCAAGAAGTGTATAATTAATTCATGCTTCTCAATTTAAAAAAGTAAAACTAAATTAATTAATATAGATAAAATAAATATGTTCATTTAAAAAATATGTTCCGTTTTTCCATACATGCTTATTACATTAATTTTAAAACTATTAAAATTTTAATATGAAAATTATACGTAACTTCTACAAAAATATTTATGTATCATTTAAATTCCTGAATGTTTGATAACAAAACACACATCATAAATTCTTAACAAACTGACTTAGTTTATCAACCTTAAGAATAAAAATAGTCTTAAGTCAATATTATGATTAACTATATTTGATATTTTTTGAAATATGCTGGCTTATTTAAAGATTTTTAGATTCTAATAGGAAATGATGTTAAAAGTTTTTCAGACAATTTAAATAGATTCTAATTATGAAAATAGCAATAAAATTGGCCTTGTTTTTAATGCATAAGTACAATGATTAGAAAAAAGCACGGTAAAACTAAATTTAAGCGTGCCCTCTTGACAAGTTTGGCGATTTTTGTTTGGCTATCGATTTTAATGGCGATTTTTGTAGGCACAGAGCAAACAGAACAATCAATTGTTCTGTTGCAATCAGAACACGATTGGGTTTCGTCCAATTTGGAACTGCTATCACAACTTGGCGAGAATCAAGGGGGCCTTGTTTGTTACAAAAGCACTTGTATGTTACATATATTTACTTTATTTGTACACGACAAATTAGTAAGCATTTACAGTTTGTCAAATGAAAGAAATTTAATATTTATGTTAGAAGGTTTATTGAAAAGAGAACAACAATGTGGTAACGACACAAACTATTTGATTTAACGTCCTTAAATAACGATTGTAAATATAATCATTACTAAATTTTCTAAAATAAGTATTGTAAATATAATCATTATTTAAAAAAAATTTAGTATCTTTTTAAGTTAAATATGCTTTTATGAAGTCGTATTTATATTAACTCATATTAAGATTAATACACATGTTTTTGTTTGCTGATCATAAATTCTTAGTTCAAGTGGAGAACTAGTTTAAAAAAAACTAGTCTTAACCCAAATTTTAGATGTAAAGTTTAGTAAAAGCTAAACAATGGTAAAGAAAATATTCAAACTTACCATTGCTTGGTCATCCATTTATATACTCCGCCTGGCATTTTCTTAAATAACAGAATATAATCAATACAAATTAGTTTTTATTTATTTATAAATCTCGAAATAAGTCAGCGCACAAATTCAAAACAGCTTTTGTGGCAGTAAATTAAACTTTCGACATCAACAATATGAATTCAATACTAAAAATACATTGTTGCATATTCCATGTTTGATAAGGCTTTGTTTAATAATTGATGCATTGTTAGTTTGTCATCAATAATTGCTGCTTCAATTGTTGGAAGCGAAACAGTTTGTGTATAGAATATTTCAATTGTTTAAATTTTAATTGTTCCAGTTTTGCAATATGTTATCTGATTTTTGATTGAATTCTTAATAAAAATTAGTGATCGAATTATTCTCCTAAATAGAATATTCTTTAAAGGCAAAAATATGTTAAAGTACGAGAATTTATTATGAAATTGATTCTATACACTTATATGTGAAACTAGATGCATTAAAATATCAATGTGATGTGACATTGGATAAAAATGATCAGAATTCCAACATATTAATTGCTTTTTTTTCTGACTTGAAACAGAAAATAATAATAAAAAAAACTAACAATACTTAATAAAAATAAAATGAGTTTTTTTTATGTAACGAATATTAATTTTAGAAATATTTTGATTGATGCATAAGCTACAAAGACGGCAAGCATACCAGACTGTTTGTGAAAATGAGCAAATTATATGTTTGGAATTGAAAATTATGATAAATTAAACATACTAATACTTAACAAAAGATTTGTAGGTACTAAATATTTTTTTTTTAAAAATTGCAATCAATTCGTGCGAGAAAAGGATTTTAGATATCAGTTAGTGTTCTCTACTCTCAGTGTCGCTTACAGTCATTCTCAGAGAATTTAATCAGAATTTAATGTAAAATTCATAATATGATTATACGATAGACTAGTGTATTTGCATTTAATGTTGAAGACAAAACAGAAGTACATGAATGAAAAATAATGAAATTCAAATTATAGAACCTTTTTGTTATCACTTTTTTTATTCTTCAAAAGAGTAAATCTCTTATATTAATTGAAAAAACTAACTTAAAATTTTTTGAATAAAGTTTTGTAAGGCTTATTAAGTAACACTTTTTAATTTTATTTGATTAAACTATTGTTTTATTGCATTATATATAAAAATTTTTTAAAATGCATAAACATTCATTTAAATAAGCAATAAAAAATTCATGCTTAAAATTCATACTTAAATATATAAAAATTATTTTACTCTATAATAAATATTCTTTTGTTTCTTCCTATTAATTTGTATTTCATTAAAGACAACCCTTAATTATTGCTGAGAATAATTATTAATTATATTGTTGTATAACACTTGGTTAGATTTCATGTTAAGAAAATACCAATTCTTCTTTTGCTTTTATTTTTAATCTTCATTTACTTCTAACTGTGCAATTTATATTATTTAAAAAAATTTTTTTATATAATATGATTTATTAATAGCACTAATCTAACGTAAATACTAATATTTTTTAAACGTTTATGGAATTATAAACTGACATACAATTAAAGCTTTGAGATAGCCAATGTTTAATGATTATGATTTTATACACACACATAAATAGTGATACAATAAAATTTTACTATAAATGACGCATAATATAAATAAAATGCAAATTAATAAAAAAAATAAGTGAAAAGAAATGTAATAGTACCTTTAACATAATATTTGTTGATTATTATGAAATTCAATTTTTACATCCTTATAAGTTTTCAAGGTATGTAAGAATACAAGGAATTTTACAAAACTGCAATGTGCAAAAATTTCTATTCACATTTTCCAGCTTTTTAAACACTAATGAATTTAATTTACAAATTAAAATTTGTGATATCAGTTCTTTTTAAAAATACACGCAAACATTACAAATTTTTCATGTGACAAAACGAGATTTCAAACTATGTAACGCATGAAAAATTTAGAAAAATGCTCCTATTTTATATTCTTTCGATGCTGTTAAGAAATGAAAAGGCATTACATTCTAAAAAATGAACTAAATATTAAGAGAAAGTTTTTATATATAAATAAAAAACTATTCGCCTACTACCTCTTATGGTCAGGAGACGAGGTCACACTTCAGCAGGCACCTTTATTTCAATATCCAGGCACCACCAGCGGAAGGACTTTCCATGCTACAAATTAACGTTGCTATCCCTGGCCAACAAAATTCCATTGAGGGAGAAGGTGATCATTCTCCCAATAATGGAAATTGACGATTCACATTCCTGGTCTTACAAGAAGAATAAAGCTATTTAAGTGCTTTTGTTTATTAATAATTCATTTTTGAAATTTTGATGCTAAATTAATTAACATGATTTAACGAAAAATTATTTCCTCTTTTTGTTGTTAATAAATTAATCAGGTTTTTATTCCTTTCTGTTATTAAAAGTTTAAAAAAATTGAAGAATTAAATTTAAAAAAATAATTGATACCTTGTTTTTAAATTTCTGTTACCCTTTTTTTCCAAAGGAAATTGAAAACATAAATTCCTTCGATGGAAATTCCATTCCATTGAAAAATATTAGAGAATTAAGATAAAAGCGAAGCAGATTCTCCCGGCATTATGGAAATAAAATTTTTTTAAATGTGAGTGATATTGCTAATAAACGCAAAAAAAATTGATTCTAAAAATATTTATATATTATTCTTAAATCTAAAGCTCAATTATTAAATTTAATGCTAAGTCGCATAAAAACGTTAACTGGATAAATAGTTTTGAAAATATATCAAACTGTTTCAGTTTTCAAATTTATAGAAGTTTATTTTTGCTAAAAGATCACTTGGTGGAAGTGCCTTACTTTTTGTTAGAACAGAGCATGAAATAAACTCGTGGGAAAAATTAAAAAAATGCCTTTATCAATGTATTTTCCGTTGAAATAAATTTGTCTAATTTTCACGAAATACTAAGTAAAAGAAAAATGAAAGATTCGGAATACGTCCAGGAATATTTTTTTTTAAATGTTAAAGAACTTTGTCACTGAGGAAAAATGATGAAACCGTCTCAATATATCATGTGATTAAAGGACTTAATGACAAACACGAAATTAAAATTATTTTTTACTGAAACAAAAACTTAATAGTATTTAAAAATAAAATTAAAGCGTATGAAATAATGAAAAGTGATTCAGCAATGAGTAAATATGCTTTCGATAAAATGAAAACAAAACACGACTTATTCATTTGATAAAAATTTTAGATCTTATTCATTTGATAAAAATAAATCAAAATATGATGATAATGATAACTATTGCAAGGTATAAATATAATGATAAATTTAATTCAAAGTATAAAAATATGAATAAGGATGAAAAAAATAAAAATTGATGGCAATTTTGATTCAAGAAATAAAGTGTATTATGGCTGTGGTTCACACGTTCACAAATTCTTAATATTGTATTCATTAAGATAATGGCTTAAAGGGTTTTTCCTGTCAATCTTTTGGTCATAAAGCTTCGGAATGTTCGAAACTAAAAGAAACAAGCTCTTTTGATGATTAGTCAAAAATAAATGTCAACAGTTCTCAAAATTTAATTCTCAAAGATGTTAAACTTGGTATTCTGAATATAACTTAATTAAATAATCCTGGAAGTCAGAAAACCATTTTGAAAAAGAGTGTAACTTATAAAATTAAAGATATTGTTACTTTACAGTCGTCTCATATCTCGTTGACTGGTTTAGGAATGACAACAATCAAGCGATATTGATAAAATACCGTAAATAACTAGGTTATTTTATTACAGAAGTTGAAATTGATTATTAAAAAGTTATCACAAATATTTTTGTTATAAATGATGACTCTAAGTTTTCATTTAATTGTAAGAACTGGCATTATTAACTAAGGTGTTTTAATAGTTTCAACTAATGGAATATCGCTTCAAATTAACAAGAACAAAGCAGATAATTTCTTAATTAATTTTGTAAATATTAACAATGAACAGAAGTTGATTTCAGTCATATTAAGGATAAATCACTATGTTCTAAATGCATTCAATTATAAAAAATTATGTTCCAAATAAAATTAAAACTGTGCATGTTAAAATGAAAATTAATTTAATAGATTTTTTTATTTTTTTTATTTGAGAAAACAAAATTATCTCCCTGTGCACCAAGGAATATCACACAGGGCCCGAAGGTACAACTAATGCACAACATATTATCTTAAAGACAAATCATGAGATGAAAATAAATATATATATATATATATATATATACAAGAGGGAAAAAAAAAGAAGTTAAATTACACAATGGATAAATTTTTTGAAAAGTACAAAAGTCTCTTTCTTCACAAGGTCCGACAAAATTGGGGGCCATCTATTATTCAAGTATTTGCGAAGCTCGTTCCTTTCTTGTGAGACCAATGGGCATTCAAGAAGAATGTGAGAAGGATTGTCAATCCCAGAGTTGCAGCTGCATACGTCACTGTTTTTGATATGAAAACGATGGAGGTAGCTATTGAACTTCCCATGTCCAGTGAAGAATTGGGTAATTTTAAAGTCAGTATGGAACCAGTGGCTCTTAATTCTGAAGAAAACTGTAGGGAAAAAAGATTTAGTCCACTTACAATTGGGAGAGGAGACAAAACTTGAGTTCCATTCTGTGATTATGTTCTTTTGGGCAATGGATTTAAAAAAAGACTTGGGAAGACTAGTATTGAGTTTATTTGTAAGTGATAAAGAAGATTTGGCCAAGAAATCTGCTCTTTCATAATTTAATAGATTAAATACCAATTTGTTCTTCCCCTCGACGACTTCCATCTTTTGAGAAAAAACAGTTGAAGCTCAGATTGAAGAATGGCTAGCTGAAGGAATGATTCGTAGCAGAGTTCTTCCGATTTCTCTTCACCTGTAGTATTAGTTAAGAAAAAAAAATCATATAGAAAGAGACTTTGCATTGATTTTAGACGGCTTAATAAGGAATCGGCTCGTGAAGATTTCCCTTTGCCAGGTATCGATGACGTAATAGATAAATTACATTCTTCTGTAGCATTCAAAATTTTCGATTTAAAAAAATGGTTTCTTTCATGTTGACTTTGAGAAAAGTTCTTGTAAATAGACTTCATTCGTTATGCATTATGGTCAATATGAGTTTTTGAAATGCCCACTTGGATTAACTAATTCTTCGAGTACTTTTCAAAATTACATCTATTATGTGTTTCGACAAAAAGAAGTTGTTGTAGTGATTTGTACGGATGACTTAATTATTCCTGTCAAAGACAAAACCCAAGGTGTTAAAAAAACTTAAACTTGTCCTACAAACTGCGTCGGAGTATGGACGTGAATTGAACTTAAAGAAATGTAATTTTTTGAAACGCGAATAGAATTTTTAGGCTATAAAATAATAAATAGTAAATTACATCCGTCAACATATAAAATCATTGCTGTAATTAATTTTCTAGAACCAAAATGTACAATAGATATTCAGAGCTTTTTAGGATTGACTGGGTATTTTTGAAAGTTTATTAGGAATTACTGTATTATTGCTAAACATTTAAGTGATTTGTTGAGAAAAGAGTCCAAATTTAAATTTGGTGAAAATAAATTAAATTTCTTTTACCAGTTGAAATATATTTTATCCACGGAACCCGTTCTTAAAATTTTTAACCCTCAAAGTGAAACCGAAATTTACTGTGATGGTTATAGTGCCACTCTTATTCAAAAGTCTTTAGTAGATATAATCAATTCCACCCTACTTACTACATGAGTAAGAAGACAGCAGAAGCTAAACGCAAATATTCGAGTTATGAATTAGAAGTTATGACTGTTTTAGAAACTTGTGTTGGAAATTTTAGGGTATATGTGTTGGGAATTCCTTTTAAAATAGTTACGGTCTCTAATGCTTTCGCTATGACAATGAACAAAAAAGATTTATGCAAAAAAATTACTGGATTGGCTCTAATGTTAAAATTACTGACTACACAATTGAACACAGAAAAAGTTTTAGTGTGCAATATGTCGATGTTTTAATTAGAAACACAATTTGCATGATAGCTCAAGATAGTTTAACACTAAAAATAATCCAAGCACAAAATACAGACGAACATATCAAAACAATTAATGAAATATTAAAACCTCATGATTATTACTTACTCACAAATAATTTTCCTTAATATGTTAATGGTAATGAACTGTTAGTCTCAGAGGAAATCCAAATGAGTATAATTAAATCTGTTTATGAGTAAGATCATTTTGAAGTTAAAAGAACAAAAGAAAAATTCTAACATCTACATTCCTCAGGTTAAACAGAAAATCAATAAATGTTAATCAAATTGTATACCACTTATCTTAAGCAATCGAAAAAAAGATAAGCAAGAAGAATTACATCCAATCGAAAAAGACTCCTTTACACTCATATCATTTAGATCGTTTTGGTCCTTTAGAAAGTACTCAACAGAAATATAAACAAATCTTTTCTGTTATCGATGGATTTACGAAATTTATATGGTTGTACAAAACGAAATCTGCTAATGTTTCTGAAGTAATTTCAAAATTAGAACTCCGAAAGACTGTTTTCGGTAACCTCTTTTGCATCATTTCGGATAAAGGTTCTGCGATTACTTCAAACAATTTCGAAGAATGTCACATTGAAGATATTAAATACTTTTGTATAACCACCTGTTTAACTAAAGCCAGTGGTCAAGTAGAGCGCCTTAACTCTTGAAATTACTTCAAACAATTTCGAAGAATGTCACATTGAAGATATTAAATACTTTTGTATAACCACCTGTTTAACTAAAGCCAGTGGTCAAGTAGAGCGCCTTAACTCTAGAATCATTTCTGTTCTGTCCAAACTGTCGATAGACAACCCAGCTAAATGGTATTTGCATGTATCATTTAGCTAATATGCACCATTACAATGTACAATAGGTTATAATCTCATTTTTTCACAGAAGTATTGATACAACACCATTTGAATTGCTGTTCGGTACCAAGATGATAGAAAAAATATTTTTGTTAAATTAAAAGATCTCTTAGACGCTAACAGATTTCATTAATAATCGCGATAACCTTAGAAAAGAAGCTATGTAACAAATTTTAAAAGTTTCAAACGAAAATCGCAAAACTTATAATTTAAGAACAAAACAAGCTAAAAAATTCAAATTAAATGATATCGTTGCTATTCCGTTTACACAAAAAGGTCCAGATATTAAGTTAAAACTAAAATATTTAAGACTCTAAAAATAATAAAAATTAAAAGCAATGAGACATACGATGTTCAAAAGATTGGTTTTACAGGAGGTCCCCTAATTACTAGTACTTGTGCTAAGTAGATGAAATCTTGGTCCGATATAACTTAAAAGGTTCTAAAGTAGGAAAAAAGACACTGAAGACAACCGACTCCTGGTTTTGACTTTTTTACGCACTGCATTGCTACTTTTTGAGATTAAAAATTTTTTCATTTCAGATTGTTGTATTTCCTTTAAAAAATAAATAACTGAGATGTCTTCATGTCGCTTTTCCTTTTGAAGATGTCCAATGACACGAGAGTGAAGATGCCGCCATCAAATCTCTAACCAGATGAAAGAGTACTCTACGATGGAATCTCAAATTCGAGGAACAATGACGTTAGACGAGAATTCTTTTACTATTTTTTTTCTTGAACAAGTTACAGTTCCTATTATTTTTTTTATTTCAGTAAATTCTGATTGAGGGATTGAAAGTGCTAAAAGGCTATTCACATCAAGTTCGAAACTGGACACATAGACAGGAGGAAGATAGAACGACCAGGAGAGCCAAGATGAAGAGGTGAAGACGTACTAATTGATTTTGGATGATCATTAACTTTGAATAAAACTTTATAAGATGACGCACGTTTATTTGATATTCATTTGTAAAATTGTAAATAGTATTTTTTTCTATTTTAAAATCATTATTCTACAATTTATTTCTACCAATATAGAAATCAAACCCAAAGTATTTAAAAATTCTTAGTTCTAAATTGCCAAAATATTTTGAGGTAAGTTATGATTCTAAGAGTCCCTTACGGTGTTCATATATATATATATATATATATATATATATATATATATATATATATATTCAGAGAGGTAGAAAACATTAAATACTTTGGAAATCGTACAGATTAGTATAAATACGTAATGTATTCTTAAACAAAAATTCGCATTTAGTTTATTTCCATATTGTGTGACATTATTTATTATTGAGCATAAATCTGGTATGGTTCTTGAATTATAAAAAAAATTCAAAATAAATTTAGCCATGATAGTTATATTTTGTTACTAGTAATTTGAAAGTATGACTCCTTAACTATTTATAATAATTAATTCTTCTTACTGAAAATTCTAAATTTTAAGATTTGTGAGTTTTTTAATCACACAAAAGAAGCAAAGGTTATTTATCTCATTTAAGTTTAAAATAATTTTAGAAAAATATATCTTTTCATATAAAATGTTCTTTATTTAAGGTTAAGCAATAAAATTGAATGCACATTTGTGGTCAGTAGCTGATGACAATATGTCTCTGAACTATATCTAAATTTTAAAAAATGGGGAGTTTTTACATTCATGTATCAAGTTTTTTCTTTATATTATTTTAACAAATTTAATTCTTTAGTTGAAGAATTAAATTTGTAACAAAGTGAGGACAAATAATAAATTTTAACTCATAAAACAACAACCTATAATTGTTTGTACTTAAATAGTACCTAGATAGTACCTTTACTGATAAAGCTATGTTTTGCAGTGAATAGTACAAAAGCAAAACGCATTTTAATTTCCGTTAAGTAAGAGCAAATAAATTTGTTTTCACATTTGGAAAAATTTTGTATATTTATATTTACATAAAATCTGAAAGGACACACATTTTAAATAAAAACACTTTTTAAAGAATTTGAATAATAAATTCAGAAAATGTTATAATTTTGCGCTTCTAAGCATTTAAAATGCATTTTCTGTCTTTCTTAATAAACAAAATGAACGCAGATAATAACAAAAATTATTTTGTTTACGTTTTGAAAATAATAAGATTTTTCTTAAAAAAAAGACTTTAAAGAAAATTAATTTAAATATAAAAAAAAAATATTTTGAATCAAAAAGTAATTGAATTCAAAAAAGAAAATCAAATATGTTTTTGAATTTGAAATCTTTTCAAGAAACTTTCAATAAGTACATTGATAACATTTCTTGGCCCTGAAATATGCATTGGATAATTGATTTTTTGTAAACATACACCCAGATAATTATTTATTTTATTTGCTGATGAACCATGTATAAACAATCTAGTTTGACCAGTAATAGTACAATTAAATAGAAAAATTGTTCTGTTACCATTCAACATATTTTTTTTTTATCATAGATTCCTCACCTACATTTAGAAGAATATAAATATTTAAATACATAGTTATGAACTCTTAATATCTTATTTAGAGAATAATATTCTATAAATAAAATTTACTTACACATGAAAATTCTTATTTTCGTTTATCTTTAAACAAAATTTGTTAAGCCTTTTCCAAAACCCTAATTTGGAAAAAGCACAATCACGATTTGTATAAAATATATATTTGGCAACAGCTTAGGAAATTCAATACTAAGCCTAAAAATATCCTAAATATTAAATTTTTCTTTACTTTTAAAGAAAAACTTATTCCTTATAAGACAGATTATGTATAAAATAAATATTGCATTTCTTTAAAGAGAAGAAAAAAAGTGCTTAAGTAGCTTAGGCGTTCTAACATGTCCTGTTGTGAATGGGTAGTTTATGTTCACTAATGGAATTCTTGTGATTTTGAATAAATATGTTTATAATATTTTATTTAAAAATGACCTGTCTTATTGAAATAAAAAAAATCTGAATTTCAGCACAATTTTCTTATGAAACAGATCACTTAATATAAATTATTTTACTATTTCATCAACAATATTTAAATTTATTTTACCATTGTGGTTTTATGGCTACCACAAGATTACAGTTGATAATTTTTTTGCATTTGTTCAAGAATCGATTTTTAAAACTGCAAAACAGGACGCAATTTTGAATTTTTAGTTTGTAAAGCCTGCTCATAAATTTTACATAACGTATTTGATGAAATAAGGTAAATATTTTGCTCTAAATTGCGTTCAAAATGAAAATTTTTATGTAAAAAGGGTTAATTTAATAGTCAATTAATTTATTAATGTATTCTAATTAAAGTCACGCATTTAAGAAAAAATTTCATTAGAATAGGATTGAAGAAACTCTGTAAGAAAATGTTCTTTGAATAATAATTTTAGTGAAACAAAGAATCATATTTTTCTTTATATTTCATATGACATTTTTAAGCAAAAATTAATTTTTTGCATAAAAGTTTATAACGGTTAATTGGAGATTTAAATCCACAGGAATTCTTAAAAATATAGATATGTCTATGATTTTATAATTTAAAAAAAAATTGGTGGAGCTTATTTATATTTAAAACTTTTCATTAAATAATCAATAGTGTTATTTGTTGACACCTCAGATTTTCCATCATTTTGCTTTGATTTCAAATATTATTTCTATTGAAAAAATTTGAGTTCTGTTTGGACATTTGTATATAAATGAACTACATATGATTTTGTACAGTAAGGAAAGGTTTATAAAAGAACATTGACCACTTCGAAAGTACTATGGTTTACTATATTGCCTGCAAAATGTAATCCATACTGCATTAATTACTAGAAAAATGTTGTATTAATTAAAGCCTGCAAAATGGGGTACATCAAGTGTAGGAAACCATATCATGTGTAACGTATACGAGCCTTGTTTGTTGAGTTTTACATATTTTTAATTCATAAATCTTTAGCGTACATATCATATCACAACATTTGATTTTACTGTCTCGTTGCTTAGAACAATCAGTTATAATTAATTTATTATTTTGAACAATTGCAATAATTATTTTTAATAAAATTCCAAAAAATAATAAATTTAATTTAAAATTTAAAATCTGCGTTTGAATCTTTTAAAATATTTAAAATCAAGTGCTGTTGATTATTTTTTTAAAAAATTGATAATAAATTTTGAAATTAAACTCTTAAAACACAGATAGGTACATAATTCCAATGAAATTACGGAACTGTATATCTCGATAAATATTATCAAATAAAGTATCTGTAAATTAAAGTTTCACCAAAAACAATTTCTTATGCAAATTTGCGTGTGTGATCATATTAATAAGGAAAGGAATAGGAGTGAGGTATCGAAATTTAACAAAAGGTTTTCTTCTATATATTAGTTATAGCAATCACTTTCTTAGCCCAAGTTAACAAAACAATGTTGCTGTAGTCTTTGGTCTATTATTAGTAGACTTAAATTTACAAAATGTATTTAAATAGCCTGGGATGCCACTTCTAGGCTGTTGAATGAATTCCAATATTTAAGAATTCTTAGACATCCGTCATCTACCTAGATCTTGAACAATAAAGTATGATCGATATATCCTATTAACAGATCATCAAAATAGAATATGCTCAGCGATTCATAAGCAGAAATAATTCTTCTAGACAATCTAACTATGATTTTCTAACTAATTTCTGGAATAAAATGTAAGATTATTTTCCACATATGACTATTATTTTTAATCCGTGGATCTCAAAAGTGCGTCAAAACTGGTGTACTGCGTATATTAACAAATTCCAATTCAGTTCTGAGAATGAAATCAGAACTTTTTCCATGTAAAGAAACGAACACTCCAAAAATCTCCATTTTTTTTATGGAAACAACATATTACAATCAAAGTGATTTGATGATAAAGCTTAAATCAGCATAAGTGGTTATTTGGTCTTTGTACCATGTCTGCCCATTTTTGAGCCATTAAAAATCAGTCAGGCGTAGTTACTAATACAAAGTATGTATTAGTCACTAAGCCTTTCAATACTGCTTTCAAATTCCCATCATTAACGTAAATAATCTGTGATGTCTTACTTTCATTCAAGAGTGACAAAAAACTCAATTTTCATTGAATGACGGATTTTTTTTTATCATTTATCATAGATATTTATTGACATTTTATGACTGTTTATTTATATAAAGATATTTGGAGGATGTGATTCTACATTTTACTGAATTTATCAGGATATATATAAATGCCCTTTATTTTTAAAATTCATAAGAGTTTATTTGTAAAAATAATTTATCATATTTTGTGTAAATAATTGAATTGAGTGCTACATATTTCATTTATTTATTAAGAATATACATTATATACAGTGCTGGTTACCCAAATTGCAACACCAAGAAAGACAAGAGATATCACAACAAAGTTTATTTTGTATATAATATGTTGACCAAGTATCAAATGATTAAATTTATAGATTTCTGTGAAGTGTGGGTCCTGCTGAAATTAGTAACCAAAGTAGACGCCATTGTTTGAGATCACCACTGCCCCACATCTCAGCATTGATTCAAAGAAACTTTGGGTATGTTCTTGGTGTACAGCAGACCAAGCCTCACCCACACGTTGCCAAAGTTGATTTGGTATTTGAACAGGGAATATAATCTGGGTCAATCGCTGAGCAACCATGGACCACATTTTTTCTATCGCCAAAAAATTTGAAAAGCAATCCGGCCAGGGTAACAGCAATTCAATCTGGCGATTGACGAAGAACCCTTGGACAATGCCACGTATGGTCGCACATATTTTCTTGAAATATGGCTGTGGGCAAGCTCTGAAGGTAAAGAAGAACAACTAGCTCCAACACCTCAAAGATGTAGTGATGGCTGTTTAAAGTATCGGAAATGCGTAATAGAGTAGTGCAACAATGATATTCAATACCACCCCATACCATAATACTCAGTGCAGGACCAGTGTGGCGGTGCATAACGCAGTTGCTCAGCATCCTCTCTCCACGGTGTCTCCAGACTCGAATGCGACCATCGGGGTATTGTAGACAACAGAGTGACTCAACTGTAAAAGCAATTTCATTCCATTCTGCCGTTCATATCCCTTTTTCATCTCACGACTAGTGGTGATGACATCTGTGGTTCTGCATCAAAAGTAGATGAAGCAATGGATGTCTTGCGAACAGACTATTCTGCTGTAAATGGCGTTGAATGGTAAGCGCAGATGCTGGATGAATCGTTACAGAATATATGTGCTCTAGTATTATTCGTGATGTAGCTGAGCGATCCGTCACTGTCATGCGCTCAATTTGCCTGTCATCATGTGAAGTGGTATACTGAGATGGATGCGATCAAACAAGTCGGTCCGTCGTACCCTCCTGCATCCAACGATCACATATCCGTATCATAGTTCTTTGGTTTCGTCCAATACGACTGAAATAATAAGTATTTCTTTATAATTGCTCTAAAATCCTTCTAAGCAATGATAATATTGTAGCAGGCCTTTTTGTATAAGGTAACTAAGAAAATTCTTGCCATTTTAAATGACCCAAAAATACTTGATTAACATAAAGTGTAACCTTTTGTTAGTCCTCGAAGAAATCATCATCGGCATCCAACTCCTTCTGTTAATGTGTATTTAGTTGTGCAATCCTTTTGAGGTAAAACTAGGGCGTTTTGGATGCAAAGAAATCCATAAGTTTCGTCGAAAATCCTTCACCAATTTATATCAAGTCTGCTTCATTGGTGAAGTGTATTTTTCACGAAGATGGTTATCCAGGAAATAGAAGTCGTGGTAGATGGTTATCCAGGTAGATGGTTATCCAGGAAATAGAAGAAAGTATAGTGCAAGGTCTGGTGAATAAGGGAATGGCACAAGGTCTCCCAACCAAGTCACTCTATGATATTCTTGTTCAACCAAACGACATGTGCCCTCGTGATATCAGCCAATAACAGTATATCCTTGCGATTAACCAGCGTTGGTTCTTTTTGTTGCAATGTGCACCAGACGCAAAATAAAATCTTGCGTGGGTACACAGGGACAAATCTACCGACCTGAATTTCTGAAGCCAATGACTTGCCCTACTTCATTCATAGCAAACTATCCTCAAACGCTTGATATATTCGGCGACTTGATGTAATAGCTGATAAGCTACTTTGAAGTCGTAAAGCAAACATTACCGAAAGAGCTCCTAGGCCACGTCTACTCACTAGGCTACTGTATGAGTTATGATTGAGGAATGTGTGGGAAGGACCTGCTTTTATAACGATGGATATTCCGGTTCTCGTCATACACTTATTTGTATACGTATTCTCACTTCATACAATGACAATCCTAAAACGTCAAAAAGTTTCTTGTTTACTTTATACTTCTAATCATATTCTTTTGAAAACGCCAAACCATTATGAGTGATAATAAAGAGCTTACTCGTCATAATTTATGTGAATCTTTCAAAGTGTCTGCAAGGGAGAATACCAAACTTGATTTTCTCTTCTTTACAAAGATAATCAGATTTTTGTGAAATTATTTTTTCATGATAAAATATATTATTTTTACATTTTACGGTTAGGTATATATCATACCCGATATGTTCTTCTTCTTATATTATTATTCACTGAGAACTCTTTATTTAAAATTCATATATTTTCCTAAAATCATGTCAAGATTTATAATATTTTTCATTTATTTCATTTTAGTCAACTAGTAATTTTTTTTAATAGTGCATTGAGCAACATGAAATATCAGTTCATTTAACTTTCACAAAGGTATTCAAAGAAATTATGACTGTGTTAATTAACATTTTGTCAAATCACTTAAAAGTGTAGTTTTAAAACAAATAGGAATTGTGTTTCAAAAATTGCAAGTATTTTTCTCTTTTTGATTTTATTGTTTAAAAAAATTTTTAGTTTGAAAAATATAGAGAGTTGAATTGTATCAACCAAAAGGAAAAAAATAAAGTTTCCATTTAAATTTTGAAAAAAACACATTAAAAGTTATTTGCAGTACATTTATAGATTGCTTTTTCTTAATCGGTAAATAGAATGTAAGTTTTAAATTTATAAAGGAAAAAATTATATTTTTTACCATAATGTAATGAGTTTACCATAATGTAAATAAATATTACGTTTACAATAAAATTTTCTTAAAAAGAAAAATATGTACAATATTATTGATAAATGTAATTGTGCTCTTTATATCAATGACAATAAGCCGTCCTGAAGTAAAATTATGATATTTAACAGGAAAAAGAGTGTAAACAATTAATTTTCACAATTAATAAAAACCAAAAAAAGAAAATTTCCTCTTGACTAATGTCAAAGAATTACTTTCAGTTTATTAAATGCCATAAATGGGGGGGGGATTTAAAATTTCTCAATGTCTCTAACCTCCTTTATTTTATGATTATATGCAAAGAACTTCTTAGAAATAAAGTAAATAAATATTACATTATTAAAAGAAATATATATTCAATTTTTGAATTTATTGTTTTTAACATAATCATTGCTATTAATTGCTAGATACCTTCTATTATTAATTTTATTTCTCAATGACTTAAAAAATGTTTTTACCATCCAAGAATATCTTAGTACATGGATAAATAAAGCTTTCACCAATTTTACAAACTCTATGAGCAGCATTATCCAGATTTCTAGATGACATTAATAATAAGACTAAATTAAATCAAATGAATTAAAATTAATAATTCGTATCTTAAAATGAATCGTTAAATTTTGCAGGACAGAGAACATTTTAGCATTTATTTGTTTCATTATTACTTTTGAAATTATTGCCATTAAAATCAACAAATGTCTCTGTGACTTTGAATTCAAAGTTTATTTCCTAATATGTACCACATACCCTAAAAAAAAAGTCATGTATTGGATTTTTGTATCGCTTAAGTAACCATTAATAAAGCATGTAAAAAATATGTTTTGTTAATTCTTATGTAAACGTTAAAAATAGCAAGAATAATATTTACTCAAAGTGTATTGCATAATTTGAAATAATAAAAAGACTAAATTTATTTTTTTTTGTTTTTTTTATTTTTTTAATATAAAATTAGCTTAACAGTATCTGAAATATTATTATTAATTAAATACTATTATGTTGGTAATGATTCTGGATTGGTTTATTGTTTCGTTTATTTATGAAGAAAGAACATTTCAAAACATATTCATAAAATATCATTGGCTATCAAGAGAATATATCTTCAGTTTAGTTTTTTTCCGAGATTGCCACACTTGCAGCAAGCGAATTCCATCAATGTTGTCTTAAATAGGCCTCACAAGATCAACGACAGTTTGTGATACTTGCGGATGTCAAAAATCAGGTGCTTTAGATGCATACATTTTCCTTAATGCCATCAATAAAGTTAAATCTTCATACTTAATTGCGTCAATAAAAACGTCCATAAGTGAAGTAGGGATGTCAAAATGTCTTATTCGGGTAAATAAAGTCAAAATCAGGATACGTCACCAATCAGGAAAGTCATTTTCGGTTTTGTTTGTCATAACTCAATTTATCTTACATTCCAATGTTTAATATAAGGGCAACGGCACAAACATTCCAATGGTTTCATAGAGCTTTATTTGCTCTTGAACCTGTGCCATAGTGAAGTTGCCCTGCAGATCCTCGTTAGCATCGTAGTGAGGATTGTAGTGCTGGGCCAAGACGTCAGCAGCCCACAAGTAGTCAAGCCACTTGTAAAGGAGGGAACTCCTTGGTTTTCCACGTAGTTTGGACCTATATATTAAAAAGAAAAGAAATAAAATTAATTTATGTAATTCATCTACTTAAAATATTTAATTTCATAAATACGAAAAAATATTTCATGAATAAAATTCTCTCTAATTTGATAACTAGAAGTAAGTTACAGACAAAGCATATATGACATGAATACGTGAATTATAAGCTAAAATTAAAGCTAAGATTCTGATAGATGAAAACAGGTGAAGTTAAAGTCATAAAGGCGAATTAGATTTGTGATTTACAGATATTATTTAAAGTTTGTATAAGACAGTTGATTATGAAAATGAAAGTGAAAATTTGTTGCAAGCTTTTTTTTGCATTCTACTCAACTGAATAGAACTGATAGAATTTTAATTTTAAAATTGATTTCATTGATTGTAAAAACTGCAGTTCATAGCATAGAACAATTTCCAATATTAAGATTAAATTTTTTTTGCACATTACAGATTAACAGCTTTATAAACACGCACGATATAAAATTATTAAAAAAATGCCAATGTATCTCAAATTAAGTAATTTCTTAATCAACAAACAATGATTAACTTAAAAAGTTAGTTTTAAATTCATAAATAAATATAATAATATTAGTAGTAATTTAATAAACTTAACACAGTATTGCATATGGCAATTATATATATTTATATAAATATATATATATATATATGTATATTTAATGCAAAAATGAGATTCTTATATTGAAAATCAATTTCTATCAAATAAAATGTACTTGCACAATATATTTTAATTATTCTTGTTGTATCTTTAACAAAGACCACCTTTTATTTAAACGTTTTTTTATCTACTTTATGAATACATTATTCAAAAAAGCTTAGACACAAACTTAAGTAAAGACAAATTATATCATAATAAAATGTGTCGACTTACCATTGTTTGGTCATCCATTTGTAAACACCGGTAGGCATTTTCCTAGAAATGCAGAATAGATACAATGCAAATTAACGAACGAAAGTTTTAAACTCAAAGATTTTCAACACACAATAGTCAAGCAACTTTTGCAGTGTAGTATGAACTTTTACAACAGATAGAAATTGTAATAGAGTATTTGTATAATGCATTGTTATAAATGCATTGTTATAAATTCCGTGTTTTATATTAATGTTTCATAATGCTTTGTTTGTGTGTGTGATTGTTGATGGATTGTTGGTCATAATTTAATAATTATTATTACAATTGTTAAGAACTAAATCATTTCTGTTTAAGTAAATACATTGTTTAAAAATCTAATTGTTCCTTTTTTATATTAATACTTAATACAGTGACTTTTAATGTTAAAAAACATGTAAATGAATTTGTTTAATTTCTTTCATCTCGCACATATTAATAACATACCTGAAACTTTATTTGATGTCCTATTTTCTTATCGGCATTGAAAAAAATATATATAAGAAGCGTCTCCTAAATTTATCTAAAATTATCGATTAGAATATTAACTCTCTATCATAAGGCCTGTAATTTTTTGTGGTCTTAGAACTACATTCATATCTTTATTATTAGAGTGCATTTTACCCCTCGTTGGTAACACTTGAATGATGATCTTAGTATAAAACGTTATACCCTATTCTAACTAACTTCCTTTGATTAGAACATGTAACAAGTTGAATTTATATGGAATATAATTTTATTATAATAAATACAAATTTATGAATCACTTACATTGGTTATTAAAAATACGGTTAAGATACACAGAGTAATCTGTGAAGTATATATAGAAGAAAAATAAGGTAATAAAATTCAGATAAAACAATCTCATATGAAGAAAAACAGCTTTGTAAATTTAAATTGTTTTATAAAATTCGTTATATTTTGTTGTCATACTTTATAATTTTCGCCATGGCATCGGCGATTTTGAAAACGTGCCAAATAGGGGGCCTAAAGCAAATTTTCACCGATAGTAGTCATTCAAAATATAATATCAAAAATGAAACATCAAATACGTTGAAAATATGCTTTATGCTTGTAACTAATAGGAAGGGCAAGCAAATATATTAGAATGAATATTCAATTTAAGGGTTAAATACATACAAAGAATAAGCATTTTAGAAAAGCACATAAAATTTTCTTTTACTCTGAAGATTGTTTTATATAAGAAAATGATGCATGCACTACATTCCTAAAATGGAGTTTTGAAGGAAAAAATATTTACTTGAGGTTATCTTTTGTGTAGTACAAGCCATGTGGAAAGTAATTAAACCGAGCATTCAGATATCCAGTCCGGAAAATAATAGATTATTCTAAATTTATATCATTTTTGAAGTAATACCACTAAGTTAAAGCATGTTGAAGGAAGCATCCGTTCGAAACTTGATGGAAAATTAGGAAAAAATCTTTAGAAATAAAATCTGTTACAGAACAATTGGAAATTTAGTATAGGTAAAATTAAGGCAGGTAAAATTAAGCAATCTATCCTAATAGCGAGGATTATTTTTAATTAGTTTTCTAATTTATCAGAAATGGTGTGATAAATGATGCATATTTAACTTGATATTACCTTTCTATATTAATTATGCTTTCTTTCCAATGCTTTTATTAAGTTCTTACAAAAATGATTAAAAGTTGCGTAACTAAAACATTAAGTATATAATTTTATCTTCATTTTTTTACTTTTTCTCTCCTTCATTATTATGTATGGATTATGATTTGGCTTACACCTTCCATTATCTCGTTACAAATTCACAAGATAGTCATTATAAATCAAACACATATTGCATTTTTGCTTACTGTGTAGTTAGCTTTCAAGTAGTTTCTTAGATGATTTCGGAATCCTCAAGAAAAATGAATGTTTATCCTATTGACATAGAAATATCCCATGTATATTTAAAATATATACTTTGAATGCAAATACACTGCGTTTGCAAAAAAATTGACCTCACTACTGAGTTGTCTTTTCTGTAAAATATCAGGTAGCCTTAAAGTCATTACCTATTTTTACTATAAATAGTGAGAAAGTAAGAAAAACTGCCATGCAAGGCTTTATTTCCACTAAATATATTATTAGGGCTTCTATTTCGTTATTACATTACATTATTATGGCTCACATATCCGATATTAATTTAATCTTTTAAAAAATATAACATACAGCTCTTCGTAATATAGAAACTGGGATATTTACAGATAATTGGAAAATATTCCGCTTAGGACTTTAAGATTCTATAGATTTAATTTGAAAAATTGATTCATAATTCCAAATAAAGTAGTTGCGGGGAGTTAAATCAGAACAACGTGAAGACCATTCTGTCGTGCCACAATGATCAATCCATCTGAAGGGTAAATTGTCAGCAAGATATGTACTCACTAAAATGGTGAAGTACAATGGGATCCATCTTGTAGGAATTTTGTGAATGTTTATTTCTTGAACTATTAATTATTGTAAAAATTTGCAAATTTTAATCTAATAACAGTAAAATGTTTTACTTTTTGGAAAATATTCGTATTTAGTAGGATAATATATATTATCTAAAAAAATTACTAAAAAAATGTTAAAGAACATCATATATCATTAATTTAAAAATAATCTCTTTAACATAAGGATTAACATGAAAATATTACTATGAGATACGTTACTATCATCCTTTAAACAAAAATAAAATGACTTATTTATCTTAAATTAATGAAAAATACCAAATAATATTTATATATGTTAATAATATATTTAATTAATAGAAGATAGTGACAGTTCACTATTATTAAAGACATATTTTTCAAAATTTTTTTAAATAAATTTATTGGCTGTTTTCCTAGGACAAATGTTATTTTTTTATTATTAACAATTACGTTAATTTAAGCAAAATGATTTGTATCAAAATACTTGCAAGGAAAACTTACTGCATTATGTTCTCAGGTGACACAAATATTCCTAAAATAATATAGCTTATAAAAATTAAATTACTTCAAAATTTATTGGCTGGTATTTAATGTACGGTCACCCTTGGAGCAATTTTTCACATTTGGCAATTCATATTTTTTGGCAACCCAACAAATTTTGACCAATCGCAGATGATGGATTCCGACCAATTGCAGATAAAGGATTCCGATTTTTCAGTATTCTGCTTATTTTTAGACCTCACTTGTGCAAAACGGAGAGATTTGTGGCGACTTTTTGAAAAAACGCCAAGGGTGATCGTACAGTAAATGTTTGGAATCTATTGAGACCAAAGAACATAATCATTCTTCAGTTTTTGGAGTAATAATTTTGCACAATTGTTTCAGCAATACAAACTTTTTATGTAACTTATTTGGTAATTATTTTTTGGCTCTTATCAAATGTGTTGTTATACTTCATATAAAATTTATTTTTAGATATTTATTGAAATATAACTCTAAACAAGCTGTTCAAAAAGTTAATTTTTTATCCATAAAAAACTTTATTAAATTTAAATTTGTTAAATTTAATGTCTTCTTAGACTATAAATTTTAAAAATTCTATTAGAAATTCAAAAAATTTCTGAGACCAAAATGTTATTTCCAATAAGTAATGATAAACATTAGAAATAGTTCCTTATCTGAAATCTAGAACATTATGCTACATACTGTTTCAATCTTTGCATTAAAAATGGATGCACTGTTTCAATGAAGCATTAATAACTGCTCAAAGATTTATAATGGTTTGGGAAAACTTTTCTCTTATAGAAGCAAATAACAAAAGATAGTGAAAGTTTAAGATTATGGAACCAATATTTTTGCCTAATTTGCATTTAAATGTGTATTCTTTTACATTCTTTTAATTTTTGGAATAATATGAGTTGTGTTAAAATACATGCGAAAGGAAATTTATGCATGATTTGGAAATTTGGAATAAACATTTTCTTTAAAATAATATATAATATACGAAAATAAAAGTTATTGATCAATCTGTCCTTTTAGTAACAATTTTGAAAGATAGAATTAAAAGATGAAAATTATTTTCTGCATAGCTATTTTAATTCTGATCAGTTATATAGAAATTGTATATATGAATGTATATTTGAAATTCGTTATTTTAATAAAGCTGTTCAAAATATTAAGTTCTTAGCTTACAACAATCTAAAAAATATGAACTTGTTATATTTTCCTTCTTCTAACACAAGAAAAATTAAATATTCCCTTAGAAATGCAATATATTTCTGAGACAAAAATTCATTTTCTCAGATAAGTAATATCATGCATGGGAAACAGTCATTTCCACAGCATCTGAAATGAGTATTTATGGGATACATTGTTTCTGTAACAAAGCACAATAGCTTCAGTGATAAAGCATCAATAAATGCTCAAATATTCGTCCATAAATATTTACTAAGCACTCAAAACAAGACAATTAATTTTGAAAATAAGAGTCATTACTCAGGATGGTCGATTTTACCTACAGTTTGAAAAATGAATAGTTTTAAAAATAATTAATCGACATTATTTTTCATATAAGAAATGAATAGGAAAATAAGCTTCTCTTTATTGTTTTTCATACTTCATTGGCGTAAAATATTATTTCCTGCTATTCATTTGCAAAAATCAGAGATTTAAAAATTACGTTTGTATTTTAAATGGAAGTAAAATTTTAGAATTATAAGCATTTCATGGAATTGAACATTTGTGAGAATTGTTAAACCTTCGCAATTCTCATCAATTTAATTATAAATAAAGTTTTTACAATATTGTAATTTTTACTCAATTATCCAGAGTAATAGCGTACAGTTAACTTTTTATAATACGTGTCCTATAAAATACGTAAATTATATTAAATTGTTTATAAATTAGTTTCATTCAAATTTAAAAACAAAATTTATAAATATTATATTCTACAAATTCAATCATTGTAGAGTATACAAATTTTGCAAAATGTACAACATTAAAAAAAAATTGTTTTATTTAAGAGCTTCATCTTATTTTACGGCCTTTTATAGACATTTTAAGTAATATTGTTTTTAAT
>JAPDSC010067316.1:35744-52640 GCA_026290005.1 Latrodectus geometricus
GCTTCCAAATTAATTATCCTGTGAATTACATGCATGAAATTTTGTTTAAAATTACTTTAGAAAAACATGAATTTAAAGAAAATAAGTTTTATGAATGCTGTGCAACGAAAGTGAGTTAACAATCCACCATTTTTCCAAGACATGGATAAGAAGAATTCTGTTATAAAAGTGAGCAAGAGATCTTGAGAACTATATATATAAATGATTCTAAATATATACATTATTGTAGATTTCGTCTTAAAAACTAAACGTAAATATAGAATATGTCATACAGAAAACGGAATGTATGACTACAGAAAAGTAATGCTGATAAGGCTATGTTACATTAAATTTAATCTGAAAAAAATTAATAAACGAATTTAGTAGGGAAATAGTTTAATGAAAATTATTAAATAAAAACCAATTTTCATAATATTCGTGTTATTTCAATAACAAAAATAATACAAAGGGAAACATATTTCAAAGGAAAATTTTTGTTTTTAACTAATTTAAATGACAAAATAATATTAATGACAAATTTCTATCTAATTATAATAATTTCACCTTTAAAACAACAATACTAGAACTTTTTTCTTAATCTGCAGCCTGTAACATTAGGAAGTAGGATAATATAATATATATATTTATATAGAATATGATACATACATAATAAAGTAATAATTGAATAATATATATTGAAATTCTGAACCATTTACTTTTATGCATTTAGACAACATATTAAGGCTTTGATACTGGCTTTCATATGGTACAATACAGTACCTATCTGACAGAACATTCACTTTAAGTTTTATTATTCTTAGTATTAATTTCAGTGAAATCAATAGCTTAGTAATAGGATCAAAGCATCCTACTACATTGTCATTGAACAGGGCTGTAGAGATATACTCCAACCAAACAATAGTTGGATGTACTTTGCAAGAATCTAAAAAGCATGATTGGAAAAATATGTCACATAAATTGAACTCATAAAGGAAGCATTCTGCTGCTACTGTGGTTTCTAAACTAAGCTCTAATCAAGTATTTCAAAGAAACATTTTAATGGGAGGCCCAATATAAGATCCCAATTATTACTTGAGAAACTCATTTATAGTCCTCCAATATGTGTTTTCAAATAAGTAACCTGAAATTCCTTAAGATTTAAATACATCGTGTATCTTATAAAACTTGAGTATTTACATGCTGAATTAGAGGTAGAAGATTCATAATTATTAAGAATTTAGACCTAACTGGTTTTCTTGCGAGTTATCCAATAATAAATCTTACAATAATAATTTCACCAAATTCTATCTAAATTCTATTCTATCTCACTATTCTAAATTCTATTGTTATCTCACTGAATTTTTGAGAAAAGGACTCTCAGGACTTTCTTCATTAGTATCAATATTTGAAATACACTTTCTCTAACTTAAAAGTGATCAATGCAAAAAACAGTTCACAAAGCAAAAGTAATGAATCTTTTTTGATGTTCAAAAATTTATATCTATACGAAAGTAAATTTTTTCTTAATCGAATTAATTTACTATTGTTTTAGTTTCATGAAAGATATTGAAGAAACTGTAATATTTAGGTATTTATACAAAATTGCTCTAAGAATTCTAGTGAACATTGTATTTTTTAATTCATAGAAATGAATTCTTATTTTTAACGTTTAAAAACATATAATTTAAAATATTATGATCTAACATCAGAAGTAATGTAGATTTATTTTTAAGGTATAATTTATATAAAACTGTTACAATTATTAAAGCTCAACGAGATTTTTAAAATTTTCAATTTACTATAATGAATGTATGCAGAGTATGAAAATATTGAATAAAAAATTCATTTTGCCTTTAATAACACGTTTAAGAACTGTTGTATATTGTGGGTATTAATAAGCGCATGATAATTCAAACAATAACTGTAAATTTCAAAAAATATATTTAAATTGGCTTTTTTTCTTAAGTAAAGTTAGCATTCATTCAATCATATCATATATTAATTCAAAATTAAATTAACTATCAAAATCAAGATGTAAGTCTATATAATCAAAAATGGTAAGTTTATATATTCTTTACACGTAAATCTATATTAACTTTAAACTGATGCAAAATTGCATTCCAATTTTAATACTCAAAGATTTAAAACTGTTAAATAATACACTTATATCCTGGTAGAAAATTATAAAAAAGTTGAATAGAAATTATAGGAAAAAGTCGTTTCACAAAATCATTGAAGAGATTATATACCCATTTTCTATTATAGTGAAAGGAACCAACATTGATGTATATTAATTCTTATGGGGAAACACTGAGGAAAAGTTTATTTTTAAAATTGTGCTAGTTAAATATTTAACTGAGCAAAAACTGATAAAGCTACTTTATGATTAATCAAAAGAGGCAGTTATTTGATCCTTAAAATAAAATAAATTCTTCTTTAAATATCGAGAAATCCAAGTAAATATTTTACGTGAGTATGTGATTGAGAAAATGCATTGAAATTATATTTTACTTAGGTATGTTAATATTTGGTATGACATGTCTAAAATAACACTCTATAAGAATATCATATTCACATATTGAAGTTAAATTTATTACGTTTTTAGGGAACAATATAGTTAATTTGGAACTGTAGCCAAAAATGACGAAATTTGTTTTAGGAAAAATGGAATGAAATTTTAGAAAGTGTCATCTCGATGTGGAGCATATCATTGTATAAATGAGGCAGCAACATTGAGATTTTTATGAAATTTAATTCAAATAAAAATCATTATCAAAATTAAATTCACACATTAAAAACACACAAATTTATTCAAATTGGTAAAATTATTAAAAATGATATATTTTTTTTTAATAAATACAGCATTTTGGAAATGAAATAAATTTAACATATCATTTTAATTAAATGAGTGAAAAAATAATTAATACAACCCACACGAACATTTAGATTCCTTTATTTATTTAATGTTACTTTATTATTTTGTTTTATACTTATAATATCTTTGGATTAAGTTTTCCGAGCAACAGTAAATGCTCTTGATTTGGTTAAAATATTGTGGAATCCGTCATTATAAATCTTCACGGAATAATTTTTCGGAAATTTTAGTATTTTTGTTTAGTGTAAAGTTTTATTAAATGACTTTTTATCACTATTTCTATTTAATGAAATAAAAATAAGAGAAAGAGTATATTTTGAAACAATATCCCAGATGCACATGCACTGATAGTGAAATGATAAAATTCCTTTCGACATTTTAAGCTTTGTCTCACAGAATTCGCTGGTAGAAATATATCGCCAAGAGACAATAATCCATCTCATGAATTTTTCATTACAGATTTGAATAGAAGGAAATACATACTTTACTTCCCGTACTTTTGGAATAAGATAGAAACTAAATATATTTAGAACATTCTGAGAGCTTTCTAGGGTATTTTAAGAAGAATTATAATCTCTCCTTTTCCAAATAACTTTGAGCGAAGTCTACGAAATTAACTGAGCTTATGTAAGTGCAATTTTTGCAACAAACCTTAAAGTTAATAAAATCCTTATTATAATTACATCATATCCAAACATATGATATATAATTTGATGTAACATTATACCGTTTTGACGAAAACTTAATGATATTATTTTACTATTCAACTTATTTTTTACAATTACTCATTGAGTAATACAAATATTTAGTTACATAAAACAACAAATATTTATTGATGTAAATAAGCAAGCGTTGTAAATTTGTCAATTTTATTAGATTAAATAAATTTCTTTACTTTTTCGTTTGATATTTATCATATTTTCATATAATATTATGTCGTCAATATTTTCGTATGTTTTAATGAAAATTCTGGGAAAATTTCATGGAATTTCTTGCGCTTTTCACTGTTTACGAAAGTTAGTGCAATAAGCGATTTTAATTAAAATACAATTTTTAAAATACAATTTTAGTAAATAACATTAATGTACAAATATTAAGCATTTGACGTGAAAAAATATTAAATTAAATAAAATTAGCGCACATTTACTAATTAGTTGTTCATAGATATTTTCTAAATTCTAGTAAATAAAGCAATGTTTATAAGTTGCCATATAATCTTTGTCAAAAAAGAAAAATTAAATAACACTATTAATTAGAAAATTAAAACTACGCTTAATTACGCTTAATTATTTAAAAATCAGCTCGCACAGATTTATTTTAAAATTGAAATAATGCTGAAGCTTATGACTCACATATCATTTGGAACAAATAACAATGAACATCTGCATTAACGAACTTTTCAACTTTATTAAATTTCTATTATAATATATGAGTTTTAAGTATTCTAGATGTTTTGAACGATTTCAAATGTCGCAAATGTAAAAAAAATGTTGAGTAGAAAAGCTGAAAAATGAAAATGCTTATAATCTTGTATTATTGGGACATAGGACGAAATGTTTTTCAGGTATATAGATGGTTTCTTTTCGATATAGCTTTTTTGAGAAACATAGTTACAAATAGCAGAGATATTGCCAAAAATTCCGAAGTCATATGAATGAAAATGTTAAAAATGAAAAATAGATATGTTTCTGAAAAGAAAGTTATATGTTTGCCTTAAGATTGGATTCTAAGATACAGTTAGGTATTTCAAAAACTAATATTCAATTCAACTATTGAAATTTGTTTTCAAGCTCTAATGGGAAAATTTAAAATCAAAAGAGTTTTAAAATTTAGAAACTGAAATTTTCAAACTGCCATTTTAAGTTTGAGTTCCATTTTCATCACATTATTTCTTGATAATAATATCGGAAATTTTTAATATTCTTAAAATTTAAAATCGTTTGTATTCTTAAGATATTTGTGCGTACGTAAAAGGGTGCCTAATGTAGAACTTGTATACAGTTCTAGAATAACTTCAAACATATGTTTGATTTGTAAAACGAATACGCAATTTATTAAAGTAAAAATGTTGGAAAAATTAAGATAAGCTTACCATTATTTTTTGAAAATGTCAGAGTCTAAATTAAAAAAAAAAGATTTCCAATTTATTAATTTAAGGTGTACTCATATTTGTTATGTGCATCCATAGTTTTCAGAATGATTGATATATGAAATTATTAGGAATTCAACCGCTGTAGGTAGCGGTTGAATTCCTAATAATTTCAATTCAATCGCTGATAAAGGATGAATAAAGAAATTCGGATAACAGATAAATGATTAGTTATGAGATTTTAAGATGAATATTTTCACAGTATCATTCAGATATAATCAATCACTTAATATAAATATGCTACTTAATAAAAATATTATGATGAAAACAGCATCATCGTACGATACGAGCATCAATATGAAATAAATGAAAAACTTGATTGAAATCTTACTTTTTATAATACCTGAGACTATTAGTAATATTTCCATTTACTATTAGACCACATGCTTCAAGAATCACAAGTAAACAAATTTGACTCAAGGATATAATTTTAACCCTTTGTTTAGAATTTAAGTATCACAAATTTTCTTTGATAATAGGAGGCTTGGTTTGAAAAAATATATAAAAATAATTAACATTTTAGATTTATGATTTAGAATATTTTATTTTAGAAAAAATATAGATTTTAAACCTCAATATTCTTAATAATTTTAAGGGTCATTAAATGGAATTAAAAACATCTCATTTTACATTCAAAATATAAAATCATAGGTCTTACCAGTTTTTTCAATGCAAACTTGTGATAGTTTTTTAAAGATTTTTACAATGAAAAACTATTCTTATTTTATTCGATATTTTTATAAAGTAGTATAAAATGAATACTATGATTTAAAGCTATAAATAAGAATTGTTATTTCTATTTTTGTTTGAAGTTTTAATTTGTAAAGGAGTGAAAATATGGTAATTTTAACTTATATGAAATTACAACTTACATATGTTTGCATAATAAATATTTCGAAGGTTGAAGCTATGCTGGAAATAAACAATGCAAAGGAAAATTCATTTTTATTTCCGTTAAATAGGAAAATACATTTTATTCTTTTTCAATAAAAAAATACATAGACAGAAAATATAAAGAATCTTTAAATTTTTAAAATAATAGATGCTGCAAATTTTATGTACTTTAATTTTCTTAATTTTCGGATTTTAAATACATTTTTCAAGCTAAGTACTGAGCATAGATAAAAAGAAATTTTCAATGAAGTGTCTTAGAAATTGATACAAAATATTATTTTGATAAACATTTGACAAATATTGAAGAATTTTAATTTGAAATTGATTTTAAAAAGGAAATTAGACTCAAGTTTTAGAACAATTCCGAATATTTCAATAAATTTTTTCAATAATGTTTCGGAATGTGCAAGAATAACAGTTCTTTATTCCAGAATTGTACATAACATAGTAAATTAACAGTAACTATATTTCGAGATAATTAATATATTGTTAATGAAGCAAGTATACGGTATGTGTTCGCTGTCAGGAATACAGTTAAAAGGAAAATGGTTCAGATTACTGTTTTAAAAATTCTATAATATACTTAAATTTTTCCTTATAGATTTCTTACCGAGAAGAACATAAATATTTAAATTATTACAAGTGTTTAATATTATATGCAAGGGATAACATTTCATAATAGTGGTACTTGATAAATGAATCTGGAACTCTGCGCTCTGTTTTCCTGCAAATTACATCATATCTTGAAATTTGAATAAACTAAATTTGTTACTCCATTTTTAAGTATTTTTATCTTTATTTGAAGTGATATTTTTAGATCTGCATATGGAATCCAGTATAAAGTCTAAAAATATCATGATTCTTCTATTTTTCTTTCTTACTAAAATTTTTTTTGAGAGAGATTGTGAGGAAAAAATTTTTTCGCGTTTCTTTAAAGAGAAGAATAAACATGCTGAATAGCTGAAGTGTTTTAATGGGTAAAACACTAAATGAATATTTTATGTTCTCTTAGGGAATTTTTGATATTGAACTATCGCCTTTACAGCATTTTTCTTTATGGTAATATAAAAACTTGAATTTAGAAGCAACTTTCTTAACTTTTTACTCAGCAGTTTAATTAATATATATGAAATGATAATTTTTTAATATTTTTTTTATTTCAAATTACTATTGTGATTTTAATGTTGTGACCGGACTACAGTTTTTGAGTTTTTTTCATTTATTTGAGAATCAATTTTCAAAACAGCCATCTGAAAACAATTTTTAAAATGTAAAACTGACTGATAAATTTCAATTCCCGTATTTAATGAAATGTGTTGAATATTTTGTTATAAATGGTGTTTAAAGTTAAATTTTTGAAGCAACCAGACCACCCCCACCTCTTCATGTGAATCAAATTTCTCTCCTGTTAATCTTCCTTCTGAAAGCGGAATCCAGGATTTACTGATCCTTATGTCAGAGATAAAAGCTATTTTTAATGGTATTCCCATTCGAAAGCTCCTCGTAGAGCTTCAGTCAACATAATCTCTTATTGATAAGCTATTTAAACTCAACTCATATTTTCAAGCCCCTAATAATTAATTATAATACCTTTCATACAAAAATAACTTACTTTTAACTTATTTAAAGTTTAAATTTAATAGTTTTTTAAAAAAAGATTAAAATAGATAATTACGTAATAAATAATAAGATTTCTAAATTTATCTCTCCTGTTATTAAATTTTACTTAACCATGCCCCTTAACAAATTCAAAAAATGGTATGCCAGTTCATTACAGTTATAGCTCACCACACCTTTCAAAGATCCAGAAGAGAGTAAGGGTCTTGCGGATCCAGGGACCTCGCAACTAGGTAAGACCAACCGAAATTTGATTAAATTTTTGATATGAAAAAAGTTAATTTAATATTCTATTAACAAATTAAAACTTTATAATTGAAGAAAATTTCGAAATTTTAAAGAAAAACATGTTATTAAAATAATATTAAACATCTTTAGAGGAAGGTTTATTGAACAATAATTTCAGTTAAACAGTATGCGATATTTTTCTTCATTTTTTGTGTATACAGTTCCTCCCAAAAGTATTCGTACACTTACCAGTTTCAATGAAATGTTGCTTTATTCATTAATAAAAATTAATAGCTAAAATTCTGAATTTTCTTATAATATATATATAGATATTTTTTGGCAAAACTGCATAAAATATTTTATGAACATGTAAAACTTTTTTTTGGGGAAAATTAACTATGAAAACGTAACAGAAACTCTATCTCACAAAAGTCTTCGTACACTTCTAAGAAATTTGCACACGTATATTAATAAATATTATATTTTTTTATTTATTATTTCGTTTGATATATTGCAACATTAACAACAGCTTTGAAACGTGTGATAATAGAGTTTAGCAGTTTTTTGTAATAACCGCATCAATGTTTCTCCATTCGTCAGTTATTACAGTTTTTAGTTTAACTTTCGTATTAATGTCGTATCTGCGTACTTTAACCTTTAGTTCTCACAAAATGTTTCCTATCGGGTTTAAATCTGGTGTCTTAGGTGTGTTTTCGGAACTTGAGGATCATTATAGAGGCACCAAAGATGAACGTTTAGGGATGTAGTCTTAGGATCGTTATTTTGATAAAAAAAAAAAAAAAAAGTTGCTTCCAATATCCAAATTTAGAGCGCATAATTTTAAATTATCCTTTAAAATATTGAAATAAAGAACATTTTTCATTATGCCATCAACAAATACCAAATTGTCTAATCCTGATGTTGACACAACCTGATGTGCACCCCCATACAAAGACACCTCCACCGCCATGCTTTAATATTCCAACCAAATTCTATGGATTAACTTCTTCAGTTTTTCTTCTCCATACAGTTATACACCTATTAGAACCAAAAATGTTGAATTTACTTTTATGTATAAATAAGACATGATTCCAGTACGCTTCGGGCTTATTTATCATTGATTTTGAGAAAGAAAGACTAAGCTTTCTATTTTTTACATTTGAAAAATTTTTCTTCGAGCAGAGTCCTCATGTAATCCAGATGATCTGAGAACTCGTCGAACAATTTCAGATGAAATTGAAGTAAAAACATTTTCAGTAAATTCTGTAGAAATCTTTACTGCACTCAAATATGGATTTTTCACAAATTTTGTAACAATAAATCTCTGATCACGTTCAGTTAACTGTGCTGGTGGTCAACTCAACGTGATTGTCTTATTTTCGATCCAATTTTCTTCTATAAAGATTTTTATCTCATAGTGCCTGTAGAACGGGGTAAATTTACTAATTTAGGGATATCCCGGATGGATTTTCCACCTTTATGATGAAAAATCATCAATTTTTGAATGTTGTTCATTGTTTATTTACGACTATGAACAATTTATTATATATTATATTAAATATAAGTAAGTAAGAAGCAAAGTCAAATGATTTTTTTAAACGTCACCAAAATGACAAAATAAAAAAAGTGGCACACATTAATTTTATTTATTAAATTTTACGAAAACGTTTTGGTGTACGATAACTTTTGTGGCATGTTTTATCTATAATTCCTTGCATTTTAAATTTTAGAAAAAGAAAATTATTAAAAAACAAAAAGTGTCTTCGTTTAGAATTGTTTGAAGGAGATAATTCTTGGTTTTATATTGATTGGCTTTATATTCAAATTCAATTCCAGACTACAGTGCTTTTTCTACAAGATTTTAAAATGTACGAACACTTCTGAGAGTCATTGTATAGTATTTTTAAACAAAAAAAATATAAGTTAATTGAAGATTTGAATGTTTGGATGCTGCTCAAAGCTAGAATTATATCTAAGTTATTCATCTGCTTTTAAAGAAATTCATTAAACTAATATTTATTTATTTTTTAAATATTAATATAATTTATTTTCTGAGTTAGAAATTTTGAGAGCACTTTTTCTCCGATATCTGACAGCAAATTTAAAACTGGAATTACCTTTTTATGCAAAAAAATCTTATAGAAATAATTGCCAGTATTCGAAACACTTCAGTAAACAAAAAATTGCTTTAAATTTAAGAATATAAAATTGAAATTTTATGAGAGATAAAAGATATAATATTTTAAAATAAATAAATCTAGCACTCCTCTTTTATATACAACAATTCATTTAAATTACGATTTTCTTAGAAATTCTTGAAAATATTAAAATGTTTACTATATACTTAATATTTTTGTAAATTAACGTGATTTATGATTAAATCTATAAATTTTAATAATAGTGATACTTATTACATCTCTCCTACAAATTATGTAAGCATTTTAATATATTATTTCGATGATAAACAATATATTATATAATATTGGTTATGAATGCAAATATATACAGATCTGTAGAATTACTATATATATGCATTAGTTATTTTGAGACTAGCAGTGTCTAGTCGTTCTCAGATGTATAAACTTCTGAAACTATTGCTAGCATTCGTAAAGCTCGGAGTTGAATGCTATACATCAGAGATGTACACTTCAGCATTGTCTAATATAGAGACTGGCAACATATTCACATTAAATAACCCCCAGCAAAGATTAGACATTTACAGACATACATTTTCACGCATTCTCATTTCCAAAGCATTCATGGCACAATAGTTTATAGGGAAATTAGTCCCGTCAGTCTTATGGTATATATATATATATATAACATTTGTCAAAATATTAGAAGTTAGAAATTATTCATCTTCTTATAATCGACAATGGAAATCTTAATAAAATAACTATCAATTATATTTTTTCGTGATTATTATTTCAACCAATCAAAGAATTCCATAAACTTGTTAAATCAACCCCTCTGTTAATCTTTATAAAGTAAATGCAATAGTGGTTATATGTAGACTGAGATAAAATGTTTTAAATCAAAATAATTAATATTATATTTCGACTATGGCGTAATGTTTGTCAGAAATTTCATTTACTATATAATTCATTAATTTATCCATTTATTTTTTATCATTAAACTACAAATTATCATTAACTCAAATAGCTTGGAAAACAAATACTTAATAAAACTGTTAAAATACTTAATAAAACTGCAATGCATTAAAAATATATTTTATAAACACAAATACGTTTATTTTTAGTCAAATATTTTAAACTTATACCCATAATAAAACGTATCAGGCATACAATAACAGGTATTTTTTATTTACACGCATATTCTATTAAGAGATTTTCAGTATTTTCTAACAAGATAATACAAGACTTGTTTTATTTTCATTATCTAAAATTGATTGTAAAATGTTAATAAGTTCTCAGTAATAATTTCATTTCTAAAAATTATACATGCGTTAAAAATGGTAATAATATATATAGGAATTTCAAGATATTTATTAACATTTAATTTATTTTTTAATCCTCATATGTTGATGTTTATATTTCTTACTTATTTAAACTATTTGTTTGGGAATTTCGGTCATTGTTGATAGTTTCTAGTGATTATTTGAAAACTATCAGTGTCAGTGAAATTGAAATAATAT
Organism: Latrodectus geometricus; assembly: GCA_026290005.1. Taxonomy (NCBI): domain Eukaryota; kingdom Metazoa; phylum Arthropoda; class Arachnida; order Araneae; family Theridiidae; genus Latrodectus; species Latrodectus geometricus. Next base: position 47,142 of record JAPDSC010067316.1, read on the forward strand.
AAAGCAATTGTGGCGATACTCTTTTCATTACGTCCATAATATATTTTTATACATTCATAAAATACTTTCATTCTTAGTAAAAAATATAAATCCTAGATTATTTTGTTTCAGCTTCAAACATACTTTTTAGCAGACCAGCTGCTCTATGGCAGGTATTGTCACCCATTTAAAAAAGTAATCTAAAATAACTTCATCTGAAAATTGTGAAACAATTTCTAAGCAACACATCTCCATATTTTTGGGCCACTAAATTGCAATTGAAAATAGTACAATAAATAGTAAGCTCTTCAATAATAATTTGAAATTACATCATCTAAGTATATCATCTGTAGTATTTACATACCACAAACACCAGAAAACTATACTCTTTACATAAGTCTATAGTGTCTAAATACCACAAATATCTAAATTAAACATTTAAAAGATATATAAGTAATATTTTCAACTAACAGTGGCTTATCGAGGAAGAAATAAAAAGATTGGTTCCTTCAAGGCTTCTGCAGTGGTCCCATACTCTGGAATTTAGCGGCTGAGATCCTCTTGAAATTCGACTGGTGTTGCTTAGGTAAAGTTCTTAATGCAGAAAGTACAGTACATCTGCATGTATTTACAGTACATTTGCAGTTAATTTCACTTTTGTGGTAGCAGAATGAAGTGAAAAAAAGTTTGGAAAAATAATGAGGAAAGATCATGGTATTTTCAATTTCTATTAAATAAAAAAAAACATTTTTTTTGGAATAAAATATTAATTTTATAAATTTTTTAGTTAAAATGTTGGTATTGAAAAATTTTACTTGCCATTTATATTATATATATATATAATTACCTGATGCTGTATTTTGTAGTGTTGTTAATTTAACTATTTTTCAACACTTTACCGACATTTAAAAAGTTTATTATTTAGTTATTCTTAACTATACCTAGTATTTTAATATATTAAGATAGAAGTTTAACTTGTAAAAAAGTAAATAATTTACGAATCAAGCAAATAATTTAACTAAGCTTCGACTTTTAGTTTGAGATCAATGAGTATAGAAAAAAATCAATATTATAAAATAGTGCCATCTGCTATTAACCAAGTTGATATCATGAAAAGAGTTCAATTATGTTTCCTTTAAATAAGCCTAAAATTTTTTTAACCTTACGATTGTTTTAAAATACATTTATTGGTTACTCTGTGAAAATCAGAAATTTTTTGGTCAAACTGAAATGTTATAATACAATCAAACTTGATTTTGGGAGATAATGTTCTGTATAAATTTTTAAGTGATTTTTTTAATGTGAATTTTTATGTAGTTTACAATTTCCAACGATTTTGATATTATAATATTTTGTAAATTTAAATTATCGTATAACATATGAAAACAGGTTTGACTCTATACGAAAATCTTGTAATATAATATCAAAATAAAAAGGATTGGCGTTATATTGCAACAGATCTTTTCTAAAATAAAATAATAATTACGGCAAAATTTCAATTTAAATTCCAGTTATAAACCTATATATTAAGTAACCTTTTTATAATAGTATGAATTTTGGCAGCCAAGCTTTATAATTAATTTTCAAAAAATAATAATATATAATAAGGAAAAAGTTTAATCCTTTTTGACGTAAAATATCTGCTCTTTACTTACACGAAATCCTATTACTTAATTAAATTTTTATCTAAGTTTGTAACTTATAAATAATACATATTATTACAAAAACATTTTCTCATTATAAGCTATATGTATCTCATTATAAGTTACAATATACAAATAGATACATTTGTTTTATAAAAAAAATCAGCATTGCTAATAAATTGAAATAAGCCTGAAATAACCAAATAATTATTAATTAACTTTTATAATGAATTCATTAGGATAAAATTTTAATTAATCTGGAATGTTTTTAAAACTAAAGAAATAATTTTTACTTCAATTTTAGAATTACAATGTAAATATTAAGCATTACTTAAATTGTCTGAATAATTTAATTAAGGGACTTAAAAGAAAAACACTGAACTAAGAGAACTTGCAAATTATAAAAAGAGTTGAATAATTTTGGGGAAAAGAAAAACAAATCTGCTTAAGTAATTTGCCTTATTAAACAATTCCCTAAAATCATTAAATATTAAAATATGCCTCTTTACTTAATACTTTCTTGTGGCTTAAAGATTTTATTTCCTAATACAAGCCATGTACATTTAAAAAGTAATAAATACATGCATTAAAACTTTAAATTAATTATCCCAAGAATGTTTAATGTCTTGGATTATTACTTACATTGATAAAAGTAATATAATAATTAAAAACAAACAAGATAAATGTTATTCATGTCATATTAAATAATATCAAAGCAAAACAAATTTGTTTTTTAATTTTAAAATGAAAAATGAGCTTAATAATGACAAAAATAATATTAACTCTGTTATGGGCTTAGATATCTATATTATCTATGTTGTTTGATTGGGGATCAAAATTGAAAATCTTTATTTCAATTTTGTCAAAAATGCTTGTGATCATGAAACGTTTTTGAAAATAATTAAAGATAAAATGTAACCAGTCCACAGAAGGATAAATTTGTAGTTATTCTTTCTTTTAAAGTAGCTAAATTTGAGCAAAAAATTCATAATCCATTGATAAGAATTATTCGAAAACAATCCACGACAGTTTGTGATCCTTACGAATGATGATAATCAGCTAATACGGATGAAAGTAGTTTTAAAAATTTTGCCAATATATGCAAGTTTTTAATACTTAATCGGTTCAACAAAATCACCTACGAGAGTAATAATGAGGTAAAAAATACCTCAGTTCTAAAATTAAACTGACATCATGTTTTAAGAAGATGCTTTGAAATTATTTCTCATGATTATTTTTTATGATGTAGCTTCACAATAGTGAGAACTATTATTAAAATGTTCAAAATATTGTGACGCAATATTTTGAACAGTAAAGTCAAAGTCGGTAAGAATATAAAATTCAAGAAAGTCTTCAGTGATTTTGTTTGTTATGACTAAGTTTAGATTACATTTTAATGTTTAATACCACTTGCATTTCAATGTTTAATACCACATGCAATGTTAATACATACGTACATTTCAATAGTTTCATACTCAATAGTTTATTTCCTGCTCAACTTGTGTCAGAGTGAAACTAACCTTTAGTCACACTTGATTGTCAAATTACATAACAACTAATGAACCAGGATTTCTAACATACTTTTCGGATTCCTTAAAACATATTGTATTGCCTTTCATAGCTACCAGAATGTAACACTTGAACACAACAAAATCTCCTTGATTATAACCATTACGCATGTTCCTATTGCCGATAAAGGCAAAAATCGCAGGACAAAATTTATGAGCTATGAGTAGAGCATTTTTTGGTCTTCAGAAGCTAATGCAAATGTGGGACAAATTACGCTTTGCTTTCAATGTAGTTGAAAAGAGAGGTGGTGTTTAATCTTTATAAATTGGGTAATATTTTATGTTTTACGTTATATTCTTTACTACAAAAATTTAAAATTTTTAATGTAATCATATTTGAATACTTTTAAATAGCTCTTTAAATAATTGCAGTTATATTTAATGCATACGTAGCTTTTATTAATATTATTCAAAAATGGATTTAGCTGAAGTATTTTAAAAACAGAAAATTGTTGTTAGAAAATTTACAATTATTTAAATAAAAATTTATTTTTACAATCGTAGTTTGAATTATTATATTTTGGAAAATATATCCGTTCAAAATGAAAATGATGAGAATATACATTAATGCAAGTAATAAGAGTTTATAAATAATTTGACCTTAATGTAATTAATATATTTAGTATAAAATACTATGTGTGACAAATTTATTGCATCCTTTATATAAAAAACTTTAACATTACAGATTCAACATTATCCTTAACTATAACAGAATTCGATAACTTTACTCTGAGTACACCAAATAACAAAATTTTGTAATGATTCGAGATTATTAAAGCTATATTTTTGTCTTTTTTATAAATACAAAGATGATTATATTTTTTGGATCAATTATAAGTTTTGTAAGTGAGTAAAAAATTATGTAAGTTGGATCATGGATTTGTATAAAAATACATTCTTCAGAAACTTAAAGTAAATTTATACATAAATGATTGTTAAATATATTGCATATTTTTTTAAAAAGTATTTCGAAAATGAGTATTTAGTATTCTTCAGAGAAATATTGCATTCTTCAGCATTAACTTGGCATGATAACTTAATTAAATAAAACTGTTTTTAATTCTGATAAAATTTATTAAAATTCTGTATACAAATGTATTTTTTAAAATTTATTAAAATTTTATTTTTTAATACCGATTGTTTAAAAACTAAATTTTTATGTTATAAAACTTTGAAAAATATGAGTTTGTTTAGTTTTAAGTCTTAAGTAATGGGAATTAAGAATTTTCACCAAACATATTATTATTTCTAAGACAAAAATTTATATTTTAAAGCAGAAAAGTAACATCTAAAACCAATATTATCATTCTGTCAATAAAATGTATGGATAATAGTCATTTTAACAATATTTGAAGTGGGTATTTATGACACATGTTGTTTCGGGGGGAAAGCAACAGTAATTAAGAAAAAGGCTTCTGCATAAACATTTACCAAGCACTTAAAACAAAGCAGTTAAGTTTGAAAATGAGTTATATTTGCACAAGTTGGTTTCTCATTCAATTTGAAAAATGTTATTTGAAATAAGTATCTTTTTTTCTTTCAAAATCAGAAATGAAATCCTGGAAAAATAAGGTTGTCTAAACTGTTTTCCATTGTTTACTTATTACCGAAAAAAAGTTTTTTATTCTTTTAAACACTGCCTGACATTTAAAAATGGCTCACGTAACAAACGCTCAACTTGACAGTGAATAAAAAAATAACCTAAGGAACTGTAAAAATTGTATGAAAACTCAGATTTATATTTGTGTGACATTTACTTTCATATCCATATTTAACTTGTTTTATTTAGAAATTCTTACACTTGGATTTAAATAAAAACAAATTTTGTCTCTTCAAAAATGAAAAGTTTAAAAATGTTAATGAGCAGTTAAATAGAAATGATATTTTCCTTATACATGTCAAGAACAAATCAGTTTTATTGCTTTTCCTTAAATGATTTCGTTTAGTAGAAATCCATCTTTAATTATCTTTTTTATGAGATATTTATTGTAATTTTATTTTAGGTATATTTCTGTTGAAAATTATTTAGTCTTGCTGTTAATAGATCATTTAATTTTTTCTCTTTTCTATAATTAAAAATTGTTAACAAGATAATTAAGTATAAGGAACTAAATTATAATGAAATAAATTACTTTACTTTAGATTCACTTTATTTTACATGCTTTAGATTATCTAAATACATTTTTGTTATCATTTCTATAACAGATGATGTATATGAATACAGAAAAGCACATTCACACATGCATACAAACATAAACATACATACATATATACATTATATATATATATATATATATATATATATATAT
>JAPDSC010067321.1:0-17266 GCA_026290005.1 Latrodectus geometricus
TATATATATATATATATATATATATATATATATATATATATATATATATATATATTCACTTTTTAATAATATTCACTCTCTCAAAGTATTTTTTTTTTTTTTTTAGTTTATAATGCCATAACACTAACTGTTGTCGTTTAATAAGTATCAAGTATTTATTAGCAAGAGCTGACTCAAATAATCCTAGAACTAATAATATTAGTTAAATTGTTTTGCAACTATGCTTCGTTTTATTTATTTTTTCGTCCAAATCCATAAAATCCTGTGATTCTTCATTATAATTTATTTCAATAGTAATTAATAAATTGTAGTGATTCATCAGTACATGCATGATGTTTATTGATTAAAATATTTAAAGGCATCAAAGAAAATTAATTGTTTTTAAAACAAAAATTAATTGTTCTGATTTTAGCATAAATATGAATATAATATATATATCCTTACACATATATATCGAAATTATTCAAACCCATTTCAGAAATACTTAAATAAAAAAAGCTCATATTATTTTAACAGAATATTTATTCACATTATATACACGTAACATTACAAAGAGGAGCTTATGATAATTTTATGCCATGAGACTTGGATATTCACGCAAATGCTTCTTTTTAAAGTTGACACTGGAAGACATGAAGTCCTGTTTGTCTTTCAAAGATAAATTCGTGGGGGACGGGCTTTTGTTCCCTTGCGTGTCATTCATCCCCACTTGCAAGCGTTTTTCCGAAACTGTTGGCATCAAGGGACTAGATCTCATAAGGTTGAGATTGTAATTCGAAAAGTCTGTTCGAGATAAGTCTCTGGAATCGTTACTTTTTGGATTCCTTTCTTGGGCATCTTCTTCGTTGCTACTCAGACCATCTGAAAGCGGCGAGTAGCTGCGTGATTCTGCATCCAGTTCATTAGCTGGCAATCGCGATGATTTGAGCTGCTGGCCTGAACCCAAAACCTTAGTTTCTGAGAGTCTCATCGATAGATTTTCATTTGAATCGAGAAAGTTCAGAGATGAATTGTTCTCGGAAATATCTGTATTAACTTTCTCAGAGGGTTTCATCTTGTTTATTGCATCGATTGATGAAGATCTTTGCTTCTTCCTGGGTTTAGAGAAGTCGGTGATCTTTCTTTTTAAATGATTTCTCAATTCTGAATCGGCATTAGTATTGTCATATCTCTCCTGCGCAGCAGATTGTTGTTCTTTACTTAACTGCTGTAATTTCAGCGTGGTGTATTTTTTCATCACATTTGGAGGAATTGGAATCGGAACAGGTATAGGAAGAGGTACTGGAAGCATAAGAGGGAAGGGTACCATCACTGTTACTGGAGGGAGAATAGATGGCTGGGGTGTATGAGTATCTGCGTTATTAACATTTTTGGGATGAGAAGCACTCTGGTTTGCATGCCCCGAAGAATGCTTGTGGTGCTTGTGTTTATTGTGGTGTGATGTCTTCTGAGTTGAACTTTGGCTTTGATTTCGAGAGGGTTGTAAAGAGTGGGACAATGATGGACTGCGAGAATTCGTAGGAGGAAGATGAGAAGGAGGTGGAGGTGGATGTAACTGTGGGAAAGGTGGCACTACCCAAGGGGGAATAGGTAAATGAGGAGGAAGTTTCGATCTTAGATCCATACCATGCTGGGATCTAAAAATGGCTTCCATTTGTTGCTGAGCAAAGAATTGAAATGGAGGTGGTACAACATTTGGATGAAGAAAAGGTTGGCGGCCATGATCAATATTGTTTGGACCTAAAGGAGATGGCACAGATGGGACATGTCGTGGTAACGGACCCATATGAGGAGGTGGTCTTGGAATTGAGTTCATTGGGGGAGGAGACATTAAAGATCCATTTGCCATTTGGCCGTTACGAGAATGAGCAGGCGGAGAAGCTTGAATAGGCGATTGCCTTTGATTTACTGTAAATTCATTTCCGTGAGAGCTGCTGGTCGTTTTCTTTTCTCTGGGATGTTTTGTAGAAGACAGTTTACCTTCTGAAGAATGCTTTTTAGTGGCATGTTTTGATAACTTTTTGAAGGATCTTTCCTTCTCATTGGTTGATTGAGTCTGTTCTGGTTTATGTTCTTTTTTGTCACGAACTGGAGGTGAAGCAGGTTTAGGAAAATCCTCCGTTGGTGCTGGTGATGACACAAAGGAGGCATTTTCATCAGAATTAATGTCATCCATAACATCAATTGCTTCGTGAGGTGAATTAGAATTTCCATTCGTTTTACAATCTCTTAGCCATAAATCTGGAGTTATTAAATTAACAGATCCAGTGGCAGCTAATTTACATGCAGCTTCTTTAAGATGTGTGTGCATCTGCAAGTGTGCCTGTGTCTCTTTACAGAATATATTCATTTTATATTGATTTAAGCATTTATCACTACAAAACTGCAACTGCTGCTCTCCATCTTGGAAATCTACGTAGTTTACAGTGTGCCGCACATGCTTGCACCAGTCGCAAATCTTGTTCTTTTTGAAAGAGGCTCGTCTACACTGTGTAAAGCACAACTCACTGCAGAATGCCTTGGATCCATTAGGTGTTTTTAAAGTAAATAATTTAACACCAACTTTTTGGCACCAAGCACAAACGATGTAACCAGGAGGAAGGTTTGGAGAATCTGAAAAATGAAGATAATTATTATTATGAAAAAATATAGAACATATTTATTAATAAACTGTTTTGAGAAAATGTCACGTTACAATTTCATGGTGCAGATATTTTCAGTTTCACATGGATTACTCATGAAATAATGTAGAAATAAAAATTTAATCCTATATATATATATATATATATATAATTCCATTATCTTTTTATAAGTGTATTTGTATCATTATATTTTTACACATCTTCTAAGTATCTAGTAAAAACAGTAATTTGATATTTACCAGAAAATATGATATTTAGTAATTAGAACATTAAATATAATATTTATAAATTCAACACTTATATAAGTATATTTTTTCTAACGACGGGCACTAGGTGATTAACTCTTCGCCACAACAAGGCCAGAAACTGCCACTCATTTAGCGTTACCCGGTGGGCACCTGTGAACCAAGTCACGGAGGCGATTAGCATTACCCACGTCACAGCAACACAAACCCGTTTATAGGGGGTGGACCACATTCATCCATTATCTCAGGAGAAAGGACAAAGAAATACAGAAAGAGAGAAAGGAAGGAAACGTCCATGCCCAAACTGGGATTCGAATCCGGGACAACAACCTAGGAGTCAGGAACGCTAATCACTCAGCCATTGTCCGGCTATATATATATATATATAACCAAACTTTATATATATATATATATATATATTTATAAAATTTGATAAAAAAAACCTATTATTTATTTGATAGGTGGCTATAAATGATCAATAGTTCTCTTCATCAAAAAAAAAAAAAAATTTGCTCGTAGGTGACATTTCACATTAAAAATTCTTTCGGATGTTGAAAACAATCGTCAACAAAAAGAAAATAGTTTTAGTTTTCCTTTGATAAAGGTGAAAAGACAAGTCAAATGGCTGAAATTGTGAATGGTGTATGCAAGTCCTGATACTGTAACAGCCAGTTACATGCAAATTTGATTTCTTCGATTGCGTTCAGGTATTTTTGATATTAAGAAAGCACCTATCACAGGTAGGCTAGTCGTTGACAATGTCGATAAAATCACAAAATTAATCGATGTTGATCTGCATTTTATTATTCGTAACATCACCAGGAGCTAAAGATCAGTCACGAAATAATTTAAAGCAATTTACACAAAACGAATCCGAAACATGTTAAATAAAGTCTTAAAGTTAACGGAAAGAAATATTGGATTTTTTCCCCTAACCTAATATCTATAACACAGTATATATTTTATTACCAATCACAATAGTGTTGACTGCATATAGAGGATAATAACAGGATTTAGATAATGATTCGTATTTATGTGTCGCAAGGCAGTAACACGAAAAACTACCATATGTCCATTCAATTTACCCGGTGAACAACAAAATAGCTTACATCAGCTTTAGGTTAATCATAATGCGGTATTAAAGATTTGTGTTCTTAGAGCTCATTGTGACCTAGTAATAGGACAACGCTCTTCAAATAGAAATGTCCCGTGCTCGATACCAGCCATTGCTGGAAGAGAAACAGATGTGCTTCTGCAAGCATGTCTGTTGAGCTAGGTACGTAAGAGTTTATTGAGTTTCTCTACGGTAGAATACAGCCCTTATTTTTGAAAAGCCCCCCTTTCCACATGAAATTATGCGGTAGATATCCAAAAATAGCCGACAGCACCTTAAACCATTAGGACGGTATGAAAGCTTGTATGTCTATTAAGAAAGCTGATATAGGTAAGCTGTTAATGTTAGTTTTTGTATGGCTATATATTTCTTTCCGTTAATGTCTTTATTATGACGTCATTCGTTTTTATTTTACATCATTGTACTTTTTTGGTTTGTTTCATGAATCATTTTGCTATTTTTTTGCCACATTTCATGTCACTCAAAATATTACTATACTTTTCATCATTTCGTGCTTAGTTTTTAAAAGTTAGTGTATTATCATCTATACTTATTTTCAATGCTGCTATCTCTTACATTACTTGCCAAGATGGCAGTTGAATGGGCTCTGGCCTTCAATTCAACAGTTCTTGAGTTCAAGTTCCACCTTAGGGTAGTATTTTGTAAGTGTCCGGAATCTACTTACAACTATAGGCCTGGGATTAATTATCTCTCTTTTGAAAAAAGTCACCGTTAAGGGCCAAACCATTACAATACATGTCTAGCTAATATCATTAGTATTCTTTCTTTTTTTCTTAATTCCGTTCAGTTAGATATCAACTGGTAGCAAATTTATAACAGAAACATTAATAGTATGCCTGCCAACTTGCAGTTAATTTTGAATTTCATATTGAAGTACAAATGGGAAATCTGCTCCTATTTTATGGAATTTCAACAACTACATCGATAATTTCACGATTCTACAATTATATTTTAGATTATCGAATTGTAGAAACGAATTAAAATATTAAAATATATATAACTTATTTTAAAATGAAATTTTGAAATTTATGAAATTTTTCTAAAGTTTAATAAATATATTTTTCAGTAAAATTTTATTTTTTAAAAATACGTTTTATGAATTTTAATAATTAAATTCGATTATACAACTCGATTTCGATTATACAACTCGATGTCGATTGCACAATTCGATGTGAATAAATGGTTTTGTGAAAAATATTTTATTTTATCAAAAATAAAGGTATACTTTATTTGAAGTAAGGAATAAAAATGTAAAAAAAAGTGTTATACAAGCTAATTTTTTTACCAAACAATATTTATAAGGAGATTATATTTTCATGATTCAGAAACAAATTATAATTTCTTAGAAAGAAAATGTAATGTGTAGACTAGGTAATGTGTAGATTAGGGTGTCCCTTGGTTTCGAGAAAAAGTTGGCGATAAAATTTCATTTCTGGTAACCCTGGTATTTTCAGAGTTTAAGCTAACATAATTTTAGTGTTGCCATGTTATTATTAACATTTGGCGCCTATCTTTGCATTAAAAATATAGCCAAAAAATCAAAGGGTACCCTTAATTTTACTCAGAAAATTTACCGAAGCTTTATCAAAATAGTAGAAAATTATATGAGAAAAAATAAGTAAGAACTTTCATGTAATTGATGGTTTTTCAAATGAATTACTAATTTTCTCTTTGATATTCATAATTCATTTTTGACACTATTATTTCACATTATTGATTATCTCAGATTTTAAAATAAAGTTTTTAGTTTTTTCAAATCTATATTGTGATTTTATACGTAAATTAAATAATAATAAATATACCATTCATTCACGAATTTTGGAAAACAAATAGTGGAAATATGGGAAAAAAATATAATTTAACACTCACATTAGTCATTTTGTTTAAATAACATTAAAATTTAACAGTAGTTAACATTAAAATTCAACATTAATTTTTTAAAATTACAATTATTTTATAAGTATTATTATATATTATATTATTTAGTTTTTAATTAATATATTATCCAGTCACGAATTTTGGAACAATAAATAGTATAAATATGATTTAAAAAATCTCAAAAATTAAATTAAACACTAGTCATGATTTCCATTTTGTTTCAAGATTTTTAAATAATAACGATTTGTTGTCAAAATTGCTACTGGAAATGTTGATATGAGGCTATGTCTTTTGGTTTACTTTAGGTTGTGTAATTACCAAAAATTTTTTTTTGTTTCCTGTTTCTTTATTTTTTTTTCATGTTGAAGTTGAAATCAATCATCAATTTGAAGGGCAGATGTATACTGAGGTAAGAAAAATTTTTTTTATCAGAAGATTAATTTTTTAGACTGGGTAAAAAAATGATGGTAATTAGTGAACAGAAAGAAAAAAAATTATGATTTTTTTGATATTTCAATGCATGATTGAAGACTAAATTTGTTTCATTGAAATTTATCGAAATATCATTAAAATTAAGTTGTTTTTTTGAGTTTCTCAAAAAAAAAATGCATCAACATTTTCTAATAAAAAATACAAAAAAGAAGCTTAATGTTTTGTAATTTTTTTAATGAAAATAAAATAAGAATAATTTTTTACAGAAATAACATTTTCTAATGATTCGACATTTGCAGTCATAAACATTGATTTAAAAGTAATTGTTAACCATTTATCACTATCAACTTTAGAATAAATCGTGTACTGACAGGTACATCTTAAAAACAGTATAAAAGTATGGAAATGATAATAAATAAATATATTGAGCATTTATTTTATTAACAATAATTTACATTTAACAATTTAATTTAGATTTATCAATAACCAATAAAGCATTCATTAATATTACATTTTTAATGGTTAAAGACATGTGTTAATTTGTTTCTTAGAAACTCATGCAGTTTCATAAACTTTGAAATACTTTAGAAAATGACAATTGAAATTACAATGTAATTTGGTTGGTTTAGCAGTGTGTGAACATTTTTTTTATACAAAAGACCTAATTTGTCTGGAACCTATTGTTTAAGATGAATACCTAATCATTATAAGCATATTGATTAGGTATTCATCTTAAGCAATCAAGGTGGGATTTGAATCTATGAACTATTGAACAAATCTAACCAAGGTGGGATTTGAATCTATGAACTATTGAACCGAAGGTTGAAATACTAAAAGAATACCGTGGAAAGATCCATTTTTAGAAAAATAAGGTGTAGAACGAGAAATTATGTTTTATGTAATTTTACGACCTCTTTTTACACACGAAATCTAGTTTGACCAAAATCTACTATCTAATATGGACTCCGAACAACTCCAGAACAACATCAAAAACAGTTGAAATGAAGTTTAGAGAACTAAATTTTATATTAGCTCAACATCACAGTAAATAAAAAAAATCTGGTTTTAAAAAATTCAAAAAGATTATACAATTAAAATACAAATGAACTTATTCTCAAGACAGAGTTTTAAAATATTTTTACACAATATCTCATAATTTGCGAAATAAGGATGCTAAGTAATTAATATAGGTAAAATGTACTTTAAAAACTTGGTTTGGTATTTTATTTTGGTTTTTTAAATAGAGTTCAATGAATAGAAAATCATTGAACAATAATCAAAGAAAGATCATTTTTACTTAATACTTTTGATTTTAAATTTAGAATTCTGATATTTTTAAAAAAATATACTATCGAAAAATAAAGGAAAATTATAATATATTAAAATGGTATATTGATACAGACAAAGAGAGTTTGATAAGATACTATTATAAAAATTTAAAATATTAATTTTTCAACTAACAGCATTCTTTATTTAATTTAATTGTAAATGAATTTCTCGGAAAATGTCATTGAATGTTGTACGTAATTTGGACTGCAAATGAAATGAACATTGTATAGAGATTAAATTGAAAAGGAAGTCCAAAGTTTTTTTCTTTCTTCCTTCAAAGTATTAATAAAATCCAAATACTCCCAATTTAATTTTAGCCAATAATGTTTCGTGAGTCAAAAGTAAATCAGACGACCAAAGTTAAGCCAGTCACGTTACTTTCTAACATATAAGAATTCCACCTCATTGTGATTCTCATTAATGAGGGACAAATTTTACATTTTATCATATTCAATCATGCATCTTATAGATTTATCATAATCAATTTAACAGTTGGTAAATAATTAATTCCCAATAAATGAAAATTTTGCTTTAAAATTTTAAATTTTACGTTTCTTATAGTATATTTTTAAATTTTTAAAGAAATAAATACTAATTAAAGAAATTAAAAATAATAATAAAAAAATGTTTAGTAAATATTTTTATTGAAATATTTACTAAACATTCTTTAAATGTAATTTAAAACATCTTTTTATGAGCTACATACAAACTGCATTAGAAATAGAAATAAAGATAGATAAATAGAGAAATGCTGTTGATTAGTTTTCATTATTTTTTTTAAGTATGCTTTCAAATATAAAGTAAACGTTCTGTCAAAATTTCATATTTCGTTAGCAATAAAAAAAAGTACAAATTATATTAAAATCTGTATTTCAATATTTTCTTGCTGAAGATAAGCAGTTTTTTTTATTGTAGATATAAATTCTTTATATTTATCTTTTCGTTGAGAAAATTTTACGCTTAAAAATGCAATAAATTTGCACAGTATATAACACACACACACACACACACACACACACACACACACACACACACACACACACACACACACACACACACACACACACACACACACACACACACACACACACACACACACACACACACACACACACACACACACACACACACACACACACACACACACACACACACACACACACACACACACACACACACACACACACACACACACACACACACCTTTGCAACATAATTCAATTTATTGATTAGTTCCGTTTATTAAAACTATTCTGTAGAGTAAAAATATTAATAATGAAATCTTTTTCCAATCTAATGTCTTTTCTTGCTCAATATAATATAAAATAATAGAAAAAATCCCGCTTGGTTTTGAAAAAATACATCATTTTTGAAAAAAATAGCATAAATAGCATGCATAAACAATTCAAATAAAAGAGAATTTAAATAATTCATTCATTTAAAATAATATTTGAATATCCTTATAGTTTTTTAATAGTTTTGTATGCCACGCATTCAAATAAAAACAAATTTTACGTATTTAACTTTACGTGCGTTTGATATAATGTAACTATAAAATAACTGAGTAATCTTTTTCATGCATATTTAATATAATGCAACAATTCCCCCCCCCCCTATGTTTTTCGATTTTGTGTCTATTATATCAAAAATTAAATATCATTATTTCATATCAAAATATTCTAAATTTATATTGTTTTAACAATTTCTTCAATATTTTAAGTATTTTTTCCTTTGAGAAAATAATATGCCTTATAAATTTATAGATATCAAGTTATTTCAATGCGGTTATAATAAATTACTAAGTATGTTTTCCTTAAAGTAAATTTTTAATATAAAAAATCGCTTATAATCTACTTTTTTTAAAACTGATTATTCTTTTTGGAAAAATTTGTGTCATAATTTATAATTAAAAGCTTTAATGGTCTGGATAAGAACTCTTGAAAAAGATATTTTAAATTTCCATGTTTAAAATAAAAAAGGAGTTTTATTCATTTTATTTTCTTAAAAATATGAAATATGGATTTTAGGTATAAAAATTAAATAAAAAAATTTATTTTACATTTTACGAAGTCTGACATCTAATTTGACAAATGTTTTAATTAGATACGGTATAATATATAAGTCTGCATACTGCGTGTGTAATACAACAACAAAGAAATATTTCTAATAGAAAATTTTTTTTTCAAATATAAGCAATTTTCACATTAATTAAAATTTTTACAAGCAGTTTCGGGCAATAAAATTCACATTCTTATCAATCTTAGAAAAAAATTCCAATTTTTGAACATCAATGCGAACAAAATGTTGAATTAACATATACAAAAAAGACTTTTTACATACTGAAGATTCTTTTCATTTATTTTAACAAAGCGCCAAATTTTCGCCAAAACTTACAGGTGAAATTCAAAACTCAAAATCATCTGGAATAAATAGCGTTATAACAGCCTGTATTCTTCAACTACGATATAATTACACTACCATTCGACCACGTACTCACTTCGTTCACGCGTATACATTGAGTCAACACAGCTTATTTCTGCTTTTCTTCTTCGTTTTATTTAATTAAAATAGTAAAAAAAAGTTTTTTTGTCAAGTTTCTTTCAATGTTGATTTAAATTCTGTCAATCGCGAAATATTAAATATTCCCATTGGTTTTCGACAGTTACTCAATTTTTTAATCTTTTTCACAACAAGGATACTCAATAAATATATTGACATAAGTATTTTTCGGTTATCTAATTCAAAGTGTTATCTCTATATTTGATTGAACTTTAAAAATTCATAATTTCATAAGCTTTAGTATCATGAAATATTATTTTGAATATTGAATGTAGGATATTCCTGAGAAAGATGTTTTTATTATTATTTTTTTATTTCTAAACGTAAGCATTATATTAAAACAATCCTCCTGAATGAAGTTGATCTGTTGCTTCTATCCAAAATTTATTGAAATGCAGCGAACGTGTTTTCGACTTTCCTAATACGCTCGCAATAAGATAACTGATTAAATTAAAATTTAATTGATTTCTGTTTAGCATATCAGTAATGAAATCTCATTTTGTGGTGTAGAACAGCTTTTTGAACAAAGCTAAGTAAATGTAAACATCACTATTTTTACAAATCGCAAGTAAATATAACATTAATTTTACAAATTGGAATTTTAGTGCTAAGTACATATTTTATTCTAGAAGATACCGTGTGAAAGAGTTTGAGCTTCTCTCACTAATTAATTCATAAAAATTATCTTTTATTTCAAAATATTTATAGCATATAATTTTTGTTTTTACCTTTAATTTTAGTTTTATCTTTAACAATACTTACCATTTAGCACGATTAGTATGGAAAACAAATTAAAATTAATTAAAGTGTCAAAAAAATTTAACTATTTTAATAAATATTTACACTAATTAGAAGTTATTAGAAATGTGATTAACAAGTTTAATATTTTTGAAATAGTTATTTATTGTGCAATATAATATTTATTAAAATAAAATCATTATTCCAAACATAGTAGTCTCAATATTTGAAGTATTTAAAAAGCAAAAATATCTATTTTTATAGTTTATTAGTCTATTTTTTTTATTTATGATTAAACAAATAATTTAAGTATTATTTTTCATAAAATGTTTCATTGTTATAAAGAATGATTAATGTATACATGTGTATATAAATATATATGCAATAAAATCACCATTGGTTAATTTATAATAGTTTTAATAGCTAAGATCAATCTTTGAATATGCATATTTAATATCTATAGAATATAATGATTAACCTCTTTCAACCATTGGAATTCCATGAAATATTCTTATTGAACAAAGATAATATTACATAATATTGATAAACTTCAAAGATGCCGAAAAAATAAATATATCAGTTAAAAATGAAAATATTTTGCACGTATTTTTCCGATAAAATGTTGTTTTTGTGATCAGGAGATAGCAGGTACTATACCTGACCGAATCAAACGCTGAGGGGCTTATATACACGTTAAAAATTCCGGATGATACTTGATATCTCCACTGGTATGGAGAAGCGTGACTTAGAGGAGAGTTTTGTCGACGGAGTCTGTTGTTCAACTGTACGAGACGATGTGTGTAATGGTTGCATTCGGAAGAAACAAATCAACAACTTTCTGATAAAGTAACTGTTCCACAAAATGCCTCGAATAGTATTATGTGATGGATATTATTTTATAAAATTGAACCTTTTACCATAATTTTTTTTTTGTATATTTCAAATTATCAGGTAAATACTTGCAAGAAGAAAATCAAAAATTTGAATAAAAAATTGATTACACTTTACATTTCTTTGATTGCACTTTACATTCGGAACAAACTTTACATTCGTGAGAACTTTACAATCGGGTGACCGATAAAGAAAACTGTCACTAAATAGTGGGTTCTATACCTGACTCGGCTGCAAACAACCATACAAATAAAGCCTAAATATAAAATAAAGCAGTTAAGATGTGAACTATGGAATCATGGCATTCAACGGAAAATATGCACCTAACTTACTGTGAAAAAATGCAATGTTTCGATATTTTCTATTTACTTAGCTTTGATCGAAAAGTTTTATTTTTGACTATTATAGGAATCGACATTTAGTTTTCAAAATTAGTTAAATGAGTATTAAAATAAAATAAAAAATTAATTTTAAAAAATGTAGTTTTTGCTTTCATTAAAACATTTGAAAATCATAAAACTATTTGATATACATCTAATTTTTTTAATTTATTACATAAACATCAAAATAAAAATAATATTAAAAAGCTATGAAAATATAAATTTTTTTAAATTAAATAATCAATACATTTTGAGATTTGTGTTTAGATATTTCATTCGAACATAAGCAAAAATAATTTTCCAAACATAAACACTTCTATATTTATTTACTGACGAATTTATAGTTGTCAAAAATTTAAGTTCCGAAAAAGGGAAAAGTTATTAAGAATACAATACATTGATTCCACTGATGAATTGCAGAATAAATGTGCTAGATTTAACAATACTTAAAGTAGCTTATCAAAAGTAACTTACAGTACTTAAAGTCAATAATTTTTCGGGATAGTGAAAACTGGGAAGAATATTAAGAATATGAGAAAGTTTATCAACTTTTCCGTTGAAATATTCAGTAAATATAAATATAATACTTAAAAAAAATAAAGCGCCAAGCATTTTAATTAAAAGTTATTTCTCTCAACAATAACCTTTAAAATGAAATTTTTATATCACAAAGGAGTTCGTACGAAAATTTCAGATTTTATTGTAAATGAAATGAAAATGATAAAATTTTTCATAAATAGCAATCTGTTTCTGGAAGCGTATATCATCTTTTGGCTTGTCCATCACAAATGGTATTTCGAAAGTAAACGAAAATTAAGAGAAAAATAAATAATTTTACCATTCTTAGATTGTGCATAATATTTAAAACTGACAACACTAATCGCGTATATTTAAGCAAATAAAATTACCATGGAACACCAAACTAAAATGAATAATCTCAACCTTCCACTTTATATAAATATAAATGTTAGAAAAAATCGCTATCACATAGATTGTATACCACGACAGTTAGAATGAATTATTCGCTAAGATTTTTAAAGAGTGTCTCCTATCTTGTATTCACAAGGCAGTAAGTAAAATGTCTTCTCGTGGGTACCAAAAACACATCAAATTTGAGATCTAATTTTATCCAAAACGGGAGCTAAAGGTCAATGAAACGCAGGAAATAATTGAATTTATCATTATAGAAAACTAATTTAACACAGTTATTTATTTTGTAAGAATTGGCCATAACGTTTGATGGTAAATGCACCTTTATTCAGCAATTTCTCATATTTTGAGAAAAAATATATAAAAAAATCTGATCAATGAATTTTATTCCTTAATAAAAAAGGGTTATTTAGAATTAAACATATACAAATAATATTAATAGAAACAAACAAATATGATTTCTTGAAGCATTATGTTATGTTGCACCTTAGTGACTTCTTAAAATTAATATGCGAATATTTATATACCTCATTATCGTCAAATTTATTTTAATATAACATTGCATGAAAATTCTTCGACCATTAATTATATTATTATTAATATAAACATTAAAATATAATAACATATATTATAAATATATATTATTATTAATATGAAAATATGTCTCGTTTTTATTCAAGAATTTCTTAATTATTGCTTTGAAATTACTAAAATATAGTTCCAATAAGAAATTATCATTTATATTACTTAAGTTATAATTTTTGCCGCCCAACCTTTCTAGTGGTTAGAGTACCTGACTACAGATAGGTGGCACCTGGGTTCGAATCCTGGCTCGGGCATGGATGTACTTTCTCTCTTTCTTGTCTTTGTCCTTTCTTTGTGTGTGAATGTTGCCTACTCTATAAACGGGTACCTATGGCATGTGTGTACTGAGGAAGTCGGACTCCACACCAAATATGGTTCAGTTGGAAAAGTGAAGCAGCGCACCCCATATTGCCAGCCTGGCTGGCACACGACAACAACAACAAGTTATCATTTATAATTAACATAAAGAGTAACTTAATATCGTCTTAACATTTTAAGAAACATTGTTAAGACCTTCATTAAGATAGAATCAGAATTTTAAAGAAAACAATTGCCATTCTCAACCTTTTTTTTTTTTCCGCGGCACACTTTTAACGATTTCAAAATTTGGCGGCACACAAAATATTATGGAAGTTTTTTACTTACCTATAATGTAGTGTGTAAAATAGTTTATGATAATAATTTTGAATGTAAAATAAAATAATATGTACTACAAAAACAACAGTACGCTTATTAAAGTATTAATGGCAATGTAAAAGTATTGATACTTTTAATGAAAAATTGGAGCTTGACAGTTTTTGTTAATTTCATTTATATTTGGTCGTAAAAATGACAATGCTACTCTCATATTGTCTTCTATATTTAATAGTCTATAACGTTTTTTTCGATTTAATGTTAGTTGATACTGAAAATCCGAATTCACACGCAAATAAGACGTAAAAAATTGTAATTATAGATACTAAAAACACTTAAAATTTCTTCATGTGGAGCAAATATTTCACTTTATGAAAGGTCATAGTTATCGAAGATTAAAACAGTTTTTAAGTATAAAATGCGGTACTTCACTGTAAAAAAAGTTTTCTTTTACAATGTACTTTCCTCGATTTATACACAAATGTTTCTCTTAAAAATCTTTATAAATTTTTCTCTTAAAAAATCTTTACAAATTTTTCTCTTAAAAAATCTTTAAAAGTTAATTATAAACATTTCTAAAATCTGACGGCACACAAAAGTGGTTGAGAAACACTGCATTATCACAAACACTGCATTATTATTTATAAATTAAGCCTAACTTTTGTGCCTAAGTTAGGCTTAATTTAATAGTATTATAGGGTAAAAGCAAAATGTTTAACAGATTATTTATGCCTACTTCGTCTTTTGATATAAACGAATGCTGATTTATGTGAGATCCTGTTAGTTTAACTTTTTATTACCAGTACAAAATCGTAACAAATCTATATCTTCTTTGAGTTTCTCAACATTTATTCAATGAAACGTTTTTTGCTTCTCAAAAATAAAAGTATGGAATTAAAAAAAATAGTACGGAATGAATTTAAATTTCATTATAAATAAAATTTGAAAATAAAAATTCTTAAATATACAGCAATTCAATAAGTTTTTATTTTAATTTTTATTACTTGAACAATTATAAACAATATACATAAATATCGTCAATCGTTAATTTAAAGTTAGACATGGATCTACATTAAATAAATTAAAAAATGCATTTATGTTTATTTAATTACATGCGTACTTATATTTTTTTATAATACATTGGAAATATTTTCCTAGTTATCTATTACAGTACGCCAAATCAATTGTAAACAGATGTATCTATATCTGCATTAAAACTCGAATTAAGTTTAGTTTATTATAATAAAAATAACTGTTACATTAATATCAAGATTTACAAATATCTCAAATAACAATTTAAATGATAGTTAAAAAATTGATTATATTAATAATTATTTTATTTTGTCACATTTTAATTGAAAATGCAAAAATTAAGTTTCCAATATTTAACTATTTGGGAAAATTAAAAACATCTTTTACATTCGTATACATTATTAAGATTTTTTTTTGTAATTTTTTTGCAAATTAGTACATTATTTCTCTTATAATAAATATATGAATAATATAATAATTTTCAATATGATTCATATATTTTATATAAACGAATCTAAACATGCAATTATAATTATTTCCTATAATGATTCACTTTTAATAATATTTAATAATATTATATTTAAACTATACATATATATTTTTAAATAATATTTTGAAATAATTTAATCCTAATGTCAAAAATGAAAACAATTTTAACGTTTGAAATTTATATCATGAGCAACTATTTAAAAATTAATATGAAATGTTTTGGTGAATTAAGCTTAGCCTATTTCTTTAATGAAGTTTATATAAAATTCTACAATTAAGTTAAACTTCTAACTAGAAAGGTCTGTTTCTTAATTCAAATTGTACATAAGATACATAAAGGAGTGCTAAGAATTCACTTTTATATTAATTTTGGCTAATATTATACACATAAAAACAAATTATAACACAAAATAAAGTCTGAGGTTATATAGAAAAGTATTGTTTATATAAGAAAATTATTTAGTGGAAATAATTATTTACTAATTTAGTTACAATTTAGAATTATAATGGCACAATGGTAAGTTTGTTTTAGTTTTATCAAAACTAATTTTTTTTAAAATTTCTTTTTAGTAGTCATTTATTGATTTCTTCTCTTTATTTCTATAGTTGCCTTTTTTTCTCGTTTGCTTATTCATTTTTATTACCTGACTTATTGAGCATTTGAAGTTTTTTATAATATTAATATAAAAACAGTGTTATATAAATAGTTAAATAATAAAGCACAAAATGATATTTGTTAACTAATATTTTTCACAAATGCAAAAATCAATATTATTTGAATTTTCAAATAATAGTGATTCGAAATTTAATTGTTTTCTTTCTGAAAATGCTTTCTGAAATTAAGTAAATTTTAAAAATACTTGAATGAGTTCTTTTTTAAAATTTTGAATATAAGCAACATTATTAAAGGCATATTTCAAACTATTTAACATTACTAATCTTCTTTCTATTAAAGTATTAATTAATGAGCAAAAATCAAATACGAGAAGAATTTATACTTTGTAATATTAAAAAACTTTTCATATGAAGGAATAAATATTGTTAAATGATAAATATTCCTGTCAATTATAGAATCATAAACACGATTTAAAATAAGAGTATATCTATAAAACAAATTATAATATGATTTTGATAATCAAATAAATAGTGTTTACTGATTTTTTTCAATTAAATTAAATGAATTAAGTACAAATTAATTATTATTGGGTAAGTATATATTAAATAAATATGAAATAGGGCGATAAACACAATATAAAATAACAGTATATCTATCAAACAAATTTTAAAATGATTTTTATAATTAACAGCATTATGTTTTTAATGATTTTTTAAGCTATAATAAATATGTACAATTTTTATTACAAATTA